>PVKE010001308.1:0-46400 GCA_004027555.1 Craseonycteris thonglongyai
TGTCCACAGTCTTGTGGGGCTTCCACGCTCCCTAGGTCTCGGCTTCCAGCCCACCCTCGATCCAGCTCCACTTTGACCGTAGTCCCCCAATCCCCCTTTGTTTTTGCCAGCCCCGGGCCGCGCTCCGAGTCTCTGTCCCCGAACCGCTGCTTCCCTTTTCCTCTCCCGCTCTCCCCTTTTTTCTCTAACCTTTGTGTGTTGTTCCGTGTTATGTGGTTCTCTTAGTTGAGGTTTCTTCTCAGGGTTTCCCCTGTGGATTCCCCTCTGTTCACAAGGCCCTTCCCAGGCAGTTATCGGCGTTCTCCTCTCATGCCGCCATCTTGGATCCTCATCATGATTTAGATGCGTCTTCCTCCAAAAACAAAACCTTCCCTGCCCATTCCCGCTCCCTCCTGATCTAGTTTTAAGAACACAGGGAAAGCATTTAGGCTGGTAGAACCAGCCTGGGCAAAGGCTCAGACATGGGAAGAAAAAGAAGCCATGGGCCCATCAGAAGGGGCCAAGTCACTCTGGGGAGCACAGCACCAGAACCGTAGCTCGCATGGATCTCTCGTTTTGTTTGGGACTCAGTGCTAGGGGAGGCCAGCCCTGCAGTCCCCCGGCCCCATGCCTCTTAGCTCCTCAAAGCTTACTGTATCCTCAGGATAAGGTGAACTTCACGCTGTGCTCGGGCCCACGGCTTGAGGCTGCCCTGGCCTCCAAGGACCGTGAGATCCTGCGGCTGCTGAAGGACGTGCAGCACCTCCAGAACTCCCTGCAGGAGCTAGAGGAGACCTCCGCCAACCAGATTGCTGACCTGGAGCGGCAGCTCACAGCCAAGTCTGAGGCCATCGAGGTAGGTCTTTTGCGAGGAGGTGGGCGGGGTGTCCCCGGGCAGGACAGCCTTGGCCACACCATCTTTGTTTGCTCCTCTAGAAGCTGGAAGAGAAGCTCCAGGCTCAGTCTGACTATGAAGAAATTAAAACAGAGCTGAGGTACTGTGCAGAGTGAGGCTCCTCTGACCCCCCCACCACCACCAGCCCTCTGCCCTGGCTGGGGCTGCCTGGGGAGGCAGCAAGGGCAAAGTTCATCATCGTCCTCCCTCCCACCAGACCCCACTTTGTGGTGCCCTTGTCTGCTTTCCAGTGGTACCTTGGGTAGGGTGACCAGACGTCCGCTTTTGGCGGGACAGTCCCGATTTTTAACAATTTGTCCTGCGTCCCATGGCGTTTTAAAAAAGTCCCGATTTTTGGAAAGAATGCACGACAAGCTAGGGAACAGCGGGAGATAGACCAAATTTTTAATCAAGGACCCCCTCCCCCCCGGTCAATGGTGTCCCGCTTTACCAATGTTAAAATCTGGTCACCTTAACCTTGGGTGTTGCTTGGTCCTTGGCCATCAAGAGCTGCCTGTAGGAGAATATGCAGGGCAGCATTGTCAGAGCTGTAACAGGGTGGGGGTGGAAGTGGGGGTGCATTGATCAGATAGGCTCAAGCTGGCCAGTGTGGGAGTCGGTTAGCAAGCACCCCTCCAGGCGACACCGGAACCAGTTCGCATGCCTGCTCCTTAGAGCTGCTGTGACCATGAGTCCAGCGCTGTGCAGTGTTCGGTGGGAGGAGGGCAGGTCTCAGTCAGGAAAGACAAGCTGGTGAAAGTGTCGCTCCCAAGCCTCATACTCTCCGCTTTCTCCGGCAGCATCCTGAAAGCCATGAAGCTAGCCTCCAGCGCCTGCAGCCTTCCCCAGGTGAGTGTCCCCTCCACTTGCCCTACAGGGCAGGCTGCTGCTGAGAGCCCTTCCCCAACCCTGCTCTCTCAGCCGGGCTTCTTGTCTCCGCAGAGCATGGCCAAGCCTGAGGACTCGCTGCTCATGGCAAAGGAGGCTTTCTTCTCTGCGCAGAAATACCTGCTGGAAAAGCCTGGCCTCTTGGCCAGCCCTGGTAGGGGAGGGGATGTCCCGGGGGCTCGGGCTGGGTGCAGGCTGCTGGGGTCTCTGGCTTCTCCATACCCACGGACCACTGCCTCCCACCAGACAGGAGAGTGATAGAGAAAAGGGGTACACGTTGATTAAGCACCTGCTGGGTGCCTGGCGCTGAGCTGGGCACCATCTACAGCTAAGCCAGCCAGCAGCTGTCCCACGAGGTATCCACACACATCCACACACATGTTCAAGGACACAGCTTGCTCAGGCCCTCCTAAGACTTCAGAGGCTGCGCTCAGCCCCGGGCCTTCATGAGCAGCGGATGAGGCCACGGGACCAGGAGGATGCTGACATCACCCCCACAGCAGACTGCTGGGAGCGGCCTACAGACGCTGCTGTCTCTCACATCGCCTTCTTAGCCACTTGCGCCTACTCCCCACACAGTGGCTCCCCTACCTTTTAGCCAGCTGGCCCCAGCCAAGACTCTGCTGCCTCTGTCTCCTCATCTGTAAAATGAGGACAGCGGTGGGGCCTAATTTGCAGGTGCAGTGCACGTGGGAAATGCAAATGTGTGGGACTGGCCTGTACAGCCTGGATGGGCACCTGGGAAGTGGGCCCTCCTGCTGGGGTGGGATTAATCCAAACTCGCCCTCTCCAGGTGAGGTGCTGGGCCTACAACAAGTGCTCCATTAATGTTCTTGCAAGTGGGAGGGGCTGCTGGCAGAAACGGCCAGTGTTGGCGCTCAGTACTGCAGGACCCTATAGCACCTCTCTCCCCATCCCTCTTCTTCCCCCTCCTCTCTCCCTCTCTCTCTGAATTTCTGTCTCTATGTTTGTCTCTCTCTGTGTCTTTCACTGTCTGTCTCCCTCTATCTCTCCTTTTTCATTGTCTCTGCCTGTCTCGCTCTGTCTGATTCACTGTCTCTCACACGTTCATGGTTTCTCTCTCATGTTACTTCTCTCTGCCTCTCTTCTCCTATCTCTCTCTCTTCTGCATCTCGTTTTCTGTATCTCTCTCTCATTATTTTCTCCCGGTCTTTGTCTGTCTCCCCATCATCGTCTGCTTCCCTGTCTTATCCTCTCTCCTTGCCTCTCCTCTCCCTCTGTCTGTCTGTCTGTCTCTCTAGAGGAGGACCCTTCGGAGGATGATTCCATCAAGGACTCACTGGGCACAGAGCAGTCCTACCCATCCCCTTCGCAGCTCCCACCACCACCAGGGCCTGAAGACCCCCTGTCCCCAGGCCCTGGGCAGCCCCTGCTGGGCTCTGGCCTGGGCCCTGACGGTCCACAGACTTTCTCGCTGTCCCCCTTCCCCAGCCTGGCTTCAGGGGATGCGCTGCTGTCCAAGCACATGATGCCCCCGGCCTCCTTCAAGGGAGAGGCAGGTGGCCTGCTCGTGTTCCCTCCAGCCTTCTATAGCACCAAGCCCCCCACTGCCCCTGCCACCCCGGCCCCTGGCCCTGAGCCACCTGGGGGCCCCGAGCCGGCAGATGGTGGTGGAGGTGGCCAGGCCGGGACAGAGGAGGAGCAACTGGACACAGCGGAGATCGCATTCCAGGTGAAGGAGCAGCTGCTCAAACACAACATTGGGCAGCGGGTGTTTGGCCACTACGTGCTGGGGCTGTCGCAAGGCTCGGTCAGCGAGATCCTGGCCCGGCCCAAGCCTTGGCGTAAGCTCACAGTAAAGGGCAAGGAGCCCTTCCTCAAGATGAAGCAATTCCTGTCAGACGAGCAGAACGTGCTGGCTCTGAGGACCATTCAGGTGCGGCAGCGAGGTGAGTGCTGGCCGCCAACCTACCTGTCCCACAGCCAAGACCAGGGCCTGGGAGCTTAGGGCTGAGAGTCAAGTCTCTGCTGCCTCCAGCTGAATGACCTGCAGCAAGTGACTGCCTCTCTGAGCTGTAGCTCCCCTCCCCCCCTTGTCAGATCAGGAAGTATATCCTTGCTCCCTTCTTCTTGGGGCCTGGGGTGCCCTTTCGTCCCGTCCTGGCCCTCATGGGGCAATGCAGTCTGATTATGGTGGGAAAAGGCTGAGCCCCAGGGGCTGCCCTGCCAGGTACCCCCTCAACAACTCCAAGTCTCAGTTTTCCCACCCATTACATGGCCTAGGTGACCACCAACCTTGCCAGACTTGATTTTTAGGGTAAGCCCTGTGAAGGGCCCAAGCTCTGACCCCACAAACACCAGAGTTTGAGTCCTAGCTCTGCCTGTCACCCACAGGGTGACCTCAGCAGCCCACTTTCACGTCCTGTGCCTCAGTTTCCCCATCTGTCAGCCTCCAAGGAGCAGGTTAAATGACTGTGAAGCACATAGTAACAGCTTAAGAGCCGTTTGCTGTGGTGGGAGCTGTCATCGCTGTTTGGTTATTATTTCAAGCCAGAATCGCGTGCAAGGCCACAGTTTGTCCTGCCACACACACTCCTGGTCTGGCCCTCACTGTCCTGACCCTGGGAGGAGAGCAGCCCTTTACCCCACCCAGCTCCTAGGACTGACCCCCAACATGCAGGTCCTCATGACAGATGCCTCCTTGCCTCTGCCAGGCAGTATCACCCCAAGAATCCGCACACCAGAGACGGGCTCGGACGACGCCATCAAGAGCATCTTGGAGCAGGCCAAGAAGGAGATCGAGTTGCAGAAGGGGGGTGAGTATGGCAGGCGAGGCCCCCCTGCTCTGAGCAGGAGGCGAGGCCTCATCCCCCTTGGTCCACTCCAAAGGGGATTCCAGGCAGCCGGAAGCTCCTCGCCTCCTTCTGTCTACAGCCAGGTGGGGGCCCGGCCTGGAAAGCGCCCAATCGCCATGGAGCTGCTGGCTACGTGTCTGTGTCCACTCAAATTGATTTAAAAAGTTCACAGCTTCAGTCCTTGAGCTGCGCTAGCCACATTGCACAGGTGACAATGGACGGCCGTACGGGACAGCACATCTCAGACCGTCTCCCTCACCGCGCAGTTCTCTTGGCAGCACTGGTCAGCGTTGTCCGGTGGCTTCAGCTTTCAGGTGGCACAGTGATCAGTCATCACACAGGAGCTTGTCAATCACACAAAGGCCTGGGCCTCCCCCACAACCATCAGGCTCACCCCTCTTGCACCTCTACCTTCTGGTTCCTAAGGAGACACTGCTGTCCTGGCTTCCTCCTGCCTCCCACACCTGGCCGTCTATACCTTCCCATGGGGAGCTGGGTGCCTCTCCCAGTGCTGCTGTTAGCCACACACTCAGGGGCTGAAAACAACACACATGTATCACCTCACGGTGCCGGAGGTCCTAAGTCCAAAATCAGCCACCCTGGGCTAGTCGGGTGTCGGCAGGGCTGTGGGGAGGCTCTTGGGGAGAATCCGCTCCCTTGTCTTTTCAGGCATCTAGAAACCGACCCCATTCCTTGCCTTGTGACCTCCCACTACGTCATCAAGTCCAGCATTGTAACCTCTTCAGTCTCTTTCTCTGATCATCCTGCCTCCCTCTTCTAAGCACCCTTGGGATTATGTAGGTCCTACTCCCAGATAATCCAGGATAATATCTCCATTTTGTTATTTTTAACTTTAATCTCATCCACAAAGTCCCCTTTGCCATGTGAGGTCACATATTCACCAGTCCCAGGAATGGGGATGTGGGTATCTTTGTGGGGAGGGGGCATTATTTAGCCTAACTGAATTTTCTCCATCTGCCTTTCAAATGTGAGGTTCCCCCAGTGCTCCACCCCATGCCCTCTGACTTTCCACTCTTCCTAGATGCGGTAATCCATTCCTGGAAGTTTCAACAACCAACAACACACAAATTGCTCCCTCTACAGGCCAGACCCAGAGCTGGCAGAGCCACAAGCCAGCTGCCTGCTGGGCACATCCACCAGGGTCCCCACTGGCATCTCAAACTCAACATGTCTGTGAAGGAACTCATGGTCTTCCCCTACCCCTCACCTCCCTCCCCTAACCCTCTCGTGCCCCTCACTCAGGGCTAGAGCCTGTCACAGATGGTACTAGAAACCCCTTACCCCTGGCAGCCAGTCAGCCACCCCATTCAGGGGTCACTCACACTATAAGTGTTCTTTGTTTTTTTCAATCTTATCCATCCCCCACCCCAACTGCCACCCACCTCATGAGCCACTGTCATCACTTGCTGGGACTCTTACAGTAGCCTCCACTGGTCTTGCCAATGACAACTTAGGCCCCACTCCACCCAGAGGCCAGAGGAATCTTTCTAGAGCACACACATGGTCATGTCACACTACGAATCCTTCCATGGCTCCCCATTGCCCTCAGGATAAAATCCCAACTCCTCAGCAAGACCCACAGTCCTAAAACTCCTCCCAATCCCGCCATACCTCTCACATGGACTGTTTCTAATCATGCTTATCCTCACCCCTAATGCCATCCTCTTCCCAGACACCTTTCACCTGGCCAACTGCTCATACTTTATGACTCAACTCAGAAGTCACCCCGTCCAGGAGACCCCCTGCCCCTGTACAGATGGATTGGCTGCTGCCCCTCCTTTGATCCCCCCAGAATTACCTGTATGCCTGATGCAGTGGACTGGCCTGGCTGCTAATTCTGGCCCTGCTGTTTATTAGCTGTGTGACCTTGGTCACATTTGCTTAGCCTCTCTGTGCCTCCATTCTCTCATCTTTAACACATTCGCTTTGGATGATTCATATATGTGTCTTTCACATTTCTTTGTTAGAACCCAGGTGATGCATATATAAGTTTTTAGATTTCCCACAATTCTATCTTAAAATAAATGGATAAAATGCTATAAATAGTTCAATTTCTCTTCAGGGATGTCATAACAGCTACTTCAGGAGGAAATATGATTGAATATATTTACAACTTTCTGTTTTATTCAGCAATTATTGACATAGGAACTATGTATGTGTTAGAGTGGTAGATACGAGGCCGATGCTTGGGCTTTGATCCATAATATAAGCAAAGACATCCGATAACACTGGTTGTCAGAATTGTAAGTAAACTTTATTTTATCATAAAATGAAATTGAAAATTTTTTAACTTACATGTATGTTCGATAAAATGATACTTTTGACTAAAATGTCAAATTTATAACCTCATATAATCAAAAGGTGAGAACCACTGATAATCACAAGTTGAAAAGTATAAATTATTAAACAGCAAGGTAATCTACCACTTTCTTTTTTTTTTTTTGAAAAATGTTAGTCCATTAAAAAATTATAACAGGTTTTCTTGCACTCAGTGTAACTTAGACAAATGCCACACAATCACCCCAGTCCCAGCCTTAGACTCGGCTGCAGAGGCCCCGAAGCGAATGTGTTTTTAAAATGAGGACTGTGTTAATACTCCTTTTCAAGAGGTTGTGTGAGTATCAAATGAGACGAGTCCTGGTAAGCACTCAGCCTGGGGCCTGGCAGGTACAAGGTGCCCCTGAAAGGTTAGCCACTGCTACAGTGAACATTATCATTATTATTATCTCCGTGGTTGCATTTGTTCATATTACAAATGACTCTGCTGGTGTGGCTGACCCTCCCACAGGTCTGGGGGCAATTTGCATGCCCGCACCCAGCTTAACAGGGTTATAGACGGTTGCTGACTTTAGAACAGGATTCAGTGCTCTGCCTTCATTTTTGCAGTGTTTGCTGCCCCCTGGTGGCGACTCTGCAAGTGTTCCCCCATTTCCAAGCCTCTGCTTGCTGCTGGGAGCTGTTTCCCCAGGGCCGTCCCTCCCACCTGTTGTGGGAGGGGTAGAAGGAGGCCTACCCTGCTAGAAACCTACAGTGCCCCACCCACATAATCTGCAGAGCCCCTACTGTGTGTACACTAATTTCTTCCTTATTAGTCAACTCCTGGAGCAAGAGAGAGGCTGTCATTCAGTAAACATTCACTATGTTTATGTGAACGCGGCTTACAGATGTGGATGAAACACAATATCGGGGTGAAAAGAACCATGAGAAACAATCTAACTCTCCCACTAAACAAACAGGAAAACTGAGGCCAGAGAGCCATAGGCTGACCAGACATCCTGTTTTAAACAAAACAAAAAGCAACGGTATTGTCCCGTCTCAAACAGTACATCTGATCAGCCTAGTCTCAGTGGGCTAAAATCAAGGTTACATTGCTGTATTATTATTTAATTGGAAAAACGACAGACGCTATTTTTAATGGGGCTGTGGGATCCACTAGGGAAGAGACTGCACAAGACAATGGAGGAAGGGCTGTGGGATCTGGCTTGGTCAAGGGGTGGGGAGACCCCAGCGTGGGAGAGGCCACTCAGAGCAGAGGGAAGTACTGGTTGATTGTTCCTTTTTTTATTTACCACTTGTAAAAAATGATTGTTCACTAAATAATAAAAAATAATGTATTATTTTGCTTGTGTTGGAGCTCTATAGATAGAGGTTATACTGGGTATCATATTCTGGGATTTACTATTTTCACTCAAGATTATGTTATTAAGATTCATGGGTGGCTTTGCATGGTGACTTCCTTTTTTGCTGCTGTATAGTATTCCATTGTGTGGCCATTCCATTATTACCCATTCTCTTCTATCTGGGCATTTGGGTTCATGCCGCTCTTTTGCTGTTAGAATAAATGAAGCAGCCTCTCTTATGTGCTATAGTATTTTCTTGTCTTTGAACATTTGCATAGATGGGTCATAGCATAAGTGAAAGACATATCTTTTATTACAGTACATGATCCCCATGAGTGCTTTCTCCACGTGGGCTAAAATCTCACTCCCTACCTGGTTTTTAATGACTGCCTAATATTCTGCCATAGCGAAGGAATTTATATAACCAGTCCCTGATTGGTGGACACAGGTTGCCTCCAGCATTTTAGTGATAGTGTGAACATCTTTGCCCTTCAAGCCCTACCCTGACAATGGGCCTCTGGCTACCCTGTCATCCTCCCCACAGGTGAGCCCAAGAATTCAGTGGTCCCATTGAGCATCACCAACGGCACAGCCTCTGCCAGTACCTCAGAAGATGCCATCAAGAACATTCTAGAACAGGCACGCCGGGAGATGCAAGCACAGCAACAGGCCCTGCTGGAGATGGAGGCAGGCCCCCGGGGCCGCTCGGTGCCTCCCTCGCCCCCAGAGCGGCCCTCTCTGGCCACTGCGAGCCAGAACGGGGCCCCGACCTACGTCAAGCAGGAGGACAGCGGTGTTGGCGGCGGCGGCGGTGGCAGCGGCGGCGGAGGGACCAGCAGCAGCGCCACACAGACGTCCCTCACCGTCCTGTCCCCCGCCGCCTTCGTGCAGAGCATCATCCGGAAGGTGAAGTCAGAGATCGGAGACGCGAGCTACTTCGACCACCACTGGGCCTCGGACCGCGGCCTGCTCAGCCGCCCCTATGCCTCCGTCTCGCCCTCGCTCTCCTCCTCCTCCTCCAGCTACTCCGGCCAGCCCAGCGGACGGGCCTGGCCCCGTGGGGATGAGGCCCCCGCGGCCCCAGAGGACGAGGCGGCTGGGGGCGAGGACGAGCCCCCCAGGGCAGGCGAGCTCAAGGCTGAGGGGGGTGTCCCAGAGGCCGGCAGTGGCGGGCGGCTGGCCTACTACCCGGCGTATGTGCCCCGCACACTGAAGCCCACCGTGCCGCCCCTGACCCCCGAGCAGTATGAGCTCTACATGTACCGTGAGGTGGACACACTGGAGCTGACTCGCCAGGTCAAGGAGAAGCTCGCCAAGAACGGAATCTGCCAGAGGATCTTCGGGGAGAAGGTGAAGACAGTGCGGGGGCTGCCCCAAGAGGCTGGAGGCCATGGGGCCCCGGGATCTGGGGAGGGAGACCACCTGAGGACCACGGCAGCTCCCACTGCCTGTGGTCCAGAAGGAACTGTGTGAGCAAGAACAGAGCATGAGCAGGATTCAAACCCAGGCCCCTGTGACCCCAAAAGCCCTTTTTCCTGTATCCAGCTGTCCCCATGCCCTGTGGGAAGGGGGGTCACAGGCAAGGCTGCGGTTGTTGAAGCAATGAAACGCAGGCCCCTCCATCCTGCCCATGGTCCAGCCACTAAAGCCTTAACACTCAGCCCATCCAGGGGCTTCCTGATTGGTTGGTTAAGCAGTTTTTAATACCACCTCTACCCATGGCAGGGGAGCAGGCAAAGGATCAGACAAACCCAGTGGAGGGAGAAGTGACCTAAGTGGGAGGGAGACACAGGAAGGCTTCCTGGAGGAGGGAGCACTAGAGGGGTCTGAAAGTCTAGGCAGGATTTTCACATATAAGGACATTGGGAGAGGCACTGCATGTGTGTACAGCAGGCACCTGGGAAATGGAGAACAAATCGCCTCTCAGATAACAGCAGTGGTCCCTAAGGGTCTTTCAGGGAGAGGGTAGGGGATGTCCTGTGTCCCAAGGGCCTGCTGACCCACCCTTCCTGCCCCACGCATCCCCAGGTGCTGGGCCTATCCCAGGGCAGTGTGAGCGACATGCTCTCCAGGCCGAAGCCATGGAGCAAGCTGACGCAGAAGGGGCGGGAGCCCTTCATACGCATGCAGCTGTGGCTCTCGGACCAGCTTGGCCAGGCTGTCGTCGGCCAGCAGCCCAGCGCCTGCCAGGGTGAGTATCCATCCACAGGGCCCTTTCTAGGGGTGCTGCCAGCCCCCTAGAACTGTGGAGAGCCCTCAGTGTTCCAGTCTCTGCAATGGCTCGTGCGTCTGTCTGCTTTATAGCCAACATGTGCTCCTAGCTGGTGTCCCTATTTCTTTCATCCTTCATTCTTTCATTCCTTCAACCAGAGGGATGCAGCTATTGCTGGTTTTCAACCTCAAGGTGGTGCCAGAACAAGCGGAGAAAATAATTTGCATGTGGAGCCCCACCCTCTGATCACCTATCAGGAATTGATTGATCTTTGCCCCAAGGATCTAGCATGCAGCCTCAGAATCCTTACACAGGGCTTTGGGCAGCCATTATCCAGCCATTAATGATGCACAGGCAAGGTGGAGTTTGGATCTGCCTCAGTGAATAAACTGAGGCTCACAGGGTTGCTCAAAGCCACAGAGCCCCAGAGTGGAGAGATGGGGGACGGCGGAGCTCCAGGAAGCCCAAGTTCCCTACTCTGTGGCAGCCAGTGGGCAAGTCTGTTGGCACCCTGGTGAGGTGCCCACTGAGACCAGAGAAAGAAAGACAAGGTGAGGCTGGGTTCTGGATCTCGGGACCTCAGCACTCTTACTTTGCTCATCTGTAAAGTGGGGATCAGTCCATAGGACAAAACCACATCTCAGGTTCACAGAAATGAACCAGAGTGACAGGGATCAACAGGAATACTACCTGAAACTTATTGTAGAGCAACAAAAGCATATGTCCAGGATGGTGTTTATTTTAGAATTTAACATCCACACACAAGACTACACATGGTTGTGGTGTTAGGGCTACACACTTATGCATTAAAATGAATAAACAAAAAATGAAATAAAATGAATAAAAGGAGCCACTGCTCACCTGCCTGGGGAAAGGGGCAGCTCTGGGCAGGGAGGGGCCAGGAAGAGTTGGGGACAGCAGGCTCAGACTTTTATCACTTGCTTAAGGTGGTATCTACCAGTTACCTCTGCTATCAAGTTACTATGTTTTTCTTTGTAACTAATAAGTATTTTGTGGGGATATATTTTGTCACTGTGCAAACTTCCACCTTCTAGTTTTCGCATCCAGGACTGTCTCTGCCTGAGATACTACTGTGATGATTGGAAAATGGGTTGTTGCCAACTCTTGGCTCTAACAAACACGCATGCCCAAACCGTGTGCATCTTTGCCACATTACAGTCACCGCCTTCTGTGTCCCTCTGTGGCCCGCAGCCAGTCCCACCGAACCGAGGTCCTCGCCATCCCCACCCCCTAGCCCCACGGAGCCTGAGAAGAGCTCCCAGGAGCCCTTGAGCCTGGCACTGGAGAGCAGCAAGGAGAACCAGCAGCCGGAGGGACGCTCCAGCTCCTCGATGAGTGGGAAGATGTGCTCGGGCAGCCAGGCCACTGGGGGCATCCAGGAGATTGTGGCCATGTCCCCTGAGTTGGACACGTACTCCATCACCAAGAGGGTCAAAGAGGTCCTCACAGACAATAACCTAGGTATGGGGTGGTGGGAACTGGGAGCGCTGCCCCCACCCTGGTTGGCTCCTGTTCACCTTGAGAAAAGTGCCCACAGTGAGGTCCCAAGGCTGCAGGAGCACCCAGGACCCTCTAACAGGCACCTAACTCTGACCTGGGTCCCCAGAGAGTTAAGATAAGTTAAAAAGTAAATAAATAAAATGCATACACACACAGCCCAGCCTCCAGTCCACAGTTTTTATGTATCTTTAACACTATCTATACACAGACAAGTATATACAGAAGTTTCTTCTTTTTTCTATATAGATAAAATTGCACACATACATATACTGTCCTACAATTTGCTTTTTTAAAATTAACAATGGTTTGTGGACTGATTAGACCATCTGCATTCTTCTTCACTATTACAAAGTGTTTCAGTCCGTGGATGCCCTACATTTTTCACCCAGCTAACTGATGGGCTTTTTGGTTGTTTCCAATTTTCTGCCACCTTTGAAACTATGTCCAAGTGCATCCTCATGCCCTTGGGCATGTGCAACTGGAGGATATACCCAAGTGGAATTGCTGAATCAGAGGATATGCACATTGGAATATTCAGTCTGTGAAATTACTCTCTAGCAAGGGGATACTAATTTGTACATGTGAAGCTTATAGACAGGTTCAAATATCCCCTGGGAGTGAAGAACACCTTAATTATGAAAGAGTTGTTGGTGGCTATCTGGTCTCCCCGACAATCTATTTCACAGGAAGGTCCCCTCTAGGTCCACAGTGGGTGTGGGTTCCCCCCCAGTTCTCTGTCACCCCCATTTCTTGTCCCTCCTGAGGACACCTCTGCCCAACCTAGGATAACAGGTGGCCCTCCTCCCCTGTCCCCACTCCCCCAGGGCAGCGGCTGTTCGGGGAGAGCATCCTGGGCCTGACACAGGGCTCCGTATCAGACCTGCTGTCCCGGCCCAAACCCTGGCACAAGCTGAGCCTGAAGGGGCGGGAGCCTTTTGTGCGCATGCAGCTGTGGCTCAATGACCCCCACAATGTGGAGAAGCTGAGGGACATGAAGAAGCTGGAGAAGAAAGGTGAGCACTGGGCACTCCAGGTCTGGCCTCGGGTTTTCCCACTGGGACCATATCTAGTTGTAACGCAGAGAAACCCAGCACCCCAGGGATTCCATCTCAGCCTAGTACAGGGCTGCCAGAAATAGGAGTCCCACAGAATACAATTGAACGCATTTGACACATTTACTGTTTCTTCCATGGAAATTCCAATCCATTTCTGTCAGCATCCTTTCTTACAGCCGTAACTACTCCTAGCAACCCCACTGCACATTCCCCAAAACATTCCCTCTCTGATCCCTCCAACCTCTACATGAACTCCCTAATGTATCAGATGATTGATGGATAGATAGATATAACACCTAGAAATATCCCCCTTAGCCATTACCCAGATTCTACACAACAAAGCACAGAATTGACCCAGCAAACAAGTCCTGAGGTGGGACAAGGAGATTGCAGTTTCTTACATTGTCCAACATTATCTTTTATCCCTGAAAAAATGAGCAGGCACTGCGCTCCTCCCATGCGCCTGCCCAGTCTCATGCTGTGCATAAGGGTCTCCTTGACTTCAAAACGCTCAGGGTCCAGGTGGGAGATGAGATACATGGAACTGAAACATCATTGTTCATGGGGAGAGCCCAGAGGCAGGCCAGGCTGCGAGGGGCACATGGGCCAAGGCTGGGCTGCTGGCATCAGGCAACTTTGCAGTTGAGAACATGGTCTGCTACTTCCTGGCTGGGCGACCTTCAGCACATCGCGTCCCCTCATTCTGTGCCTCATTCTTCATCTGAAATTAAGAATCGGTAGCATCTACCTTAGGCCATTGCTGTGAGGATTAAATGAGACCCTAATACCTTGCGTCCTCCATTCTGAAGTGGGTTTTTCTTTTTCACATTTTGACCATTTGAGGTTGAGATGCACCAAACAATTACTGGGTTTGTTTAATGAATGACCTACCCCTGTCCCCAACAACACTGTAGTAAATTTCAGTGACACTTCTGTCCATGAAGAGAAAGCCTCCTGGCAGCCTTTTGTGAGGACCTCCTCTCTGTGAGGCACCCTGCTAAGCCGTCTACATGCTAACACTTTGGGTGCTAGTGACCAGACTTCAGAACCAGCAGGGGCTCTTGGGCAGGTGTGGGCAGACAGGCGTCTCGGCGGCGGGCCTGGGAGGATGTAGGAGAGCAAGGAGAGAAAAGGATGAGACAGGGAGCAGGGTTCTGAGGGCAGCTGGCTGCTGGGAGCTTCCACCCCTTAAGCCGTGCCCATCCTGTGTTCCTGCTGCCCCTGGGGGGTGGGGTGGATGTAGCAGAGGGCCCCTGGTCGGGCTTCTCTCAGCCCCCCCTCCCCTGCCCGCCCCAGCCTACCTGAAGCGCAGATACGGCCTCATCAGCACGGGCTCTGACAGTGAGTCTCCAGCTACTCGCTCCGAGTGCCCCAGCCCCTGCTTGCAGCCTCAGGACCTGAGCCTCCTGCAAATCAAGAAGCCTCGCGTGGTGCTGGCACCCGAGGAGAAGGAGGCGCTGCGGAAGGCCTACCAGCTAGAGCCCTACCCCTCGCAGCAGACCATCGAGCTCCTCTCCTTTCAGCTCAACCTCAAGACCAACACCGTCATCAACTGGTTCCACAACTACAGGTGAGCCTGCCGGGGAGGGCCCCCTCCCCCAGCTCAGGGCCTGGAGAGGAGCCCAGCATGGCCTCTGGGAGATGAGGGGACGGTATGGCATGGGTGCTCGGATTTAGAATACAGGCAAACCACGATGTAAGTCCCAGCTCCACCACTGCCCTGGGCAAGTCACCTTACCTCCCTGAGCCTCAGTCTCCCAGCCTATAAAAGGGGAGCGTGGGGCCTACTTCACAGAGTTGTCCTGAGGATTCAACGGGCTAACATATGTACACAAGATACCCGGCACATAGTATCTGGTGGGTCACTATTGTCACTATCTTTATTATAGTTTCCCAGCTTGCTCTGCATCTGCCTCTATAAGGGACAGGGAATGGTGTTTGGGTTTGGGGCACAGACATGAGGAACCCTGACTCCCCACTGGGCCTCATGTTGGAATCGCGATTCCAAGCTCTTGGCCTCCCTGACTCCCGAGACCAAAGGAAAAGCCCTCAGGCAGCCACTTGGGGAGTGAGTGCTTCCTGTTTCTCTGGCGGCCTCTGCCCACTCACCAGACCCCAGTCTTAGAGTCCCCGACCTGCAGGGGGCTGGGCTCCCTGGCAGCTTTGTTAGTTGACAGGGTCTAGCAGCAGAAAGCTTAATGAGATTTCAGTGTCCACCTCTGAGGCATCTTCTGCCAAAATGCCTGAGCAGGAAATGTCCCTAGTGTTTGTGTGGTGCCAGCGAGGAGAGTCTGTCCATTGTGTTCCAGGGGCAGAGAAAAGGTCTATTGATCCCCTAGGGAGAAGAGAAAGGAGTCTGGAAGGGTGAAATCTCCTCTCTCCACAGCCCTGGGCGTCACACAGACCTGAGTTCAGATCCCACCTTGGCTGTGTGTTCTTGGGCGAATCACTATACCTCTCTGAGGTTCATCCCCGTTTTACAGAAGGAACCTAATACTTAACCAACAATGCTGAATCAAGGATCAAATGAGAAACTTGAAGGGTAAACACATTGTCAAATAGTGCTTATTATCTAGCTGAGACCCAGAGCCTGCCAAATGTCAGATGACATAGTCCTTAAAACCTCACATCCTCCTTCCCTCACTGGGGGGTATAAGGACGTCCTCTCCCCTCTAGTTTCCCACAGGAACTGAGCACTTTCTTATTATCCAACACATCTTTTTGCCATGTATGTATAGTGAGCCAGGGTCTGGAGATCCAAGGGTTCAAAGCCAACATCCCTGTCCTTAGGCAGCTTAAAATCACAAACCAGCTAATTGCACTGCAGCCTAATAAATGCTATAAAACAGGAAGGAATAGGGGCTGAAGGGAAAGGGAATTCTTTCTGGGGAAGACATTACAGAAGAGGTGGCATTTGAGCTGGTTTTGAAAGGATGAATAGGAATTTGCACCAAGGAGCAAAGAGAATTGCACTCCCAAAAGAGATCACTCTCAAAGAGCTATAGAATAATACATTATTTCATTTGGTAACTGTTAATTGAGCGCCTACTCTTTGTACCAGGCACCAAAGAGAACAAGACAACATTCTTGCCCTTAGCGTCTCCTACAGGCCAGCAGGAAAGGTCACTATTAAACAAATACTGTACATTAATATATCATTGCAGACTGCAATGAGCTCTGGGGAAGGTGAACAATAGGACGTTTTGAGAAAAAAATTACCAGGACCCTGCTGTAGGTTTGGGAAATCAGGAACTTGCAAGGGCTAATTTGTACTATGGTGTGAATAACTGACTATTAACCTATATTTACACTTGATCTGCAGTTTGGGGGGTTCTCATGATGGGGCTGCAGGCATTGAGCCATCCTAACCCCACCCCCTCATATCTCACCTCAGTGGAAACCGCTAGAGCTGCCCCTGGTCCCAGCAGCTATTTCCTCTAGAGAGGACTGAGGGAGACATCAGAGTCCCTGGAAGGTGAGCAAGGCCACCTTTGTGGAGGGACTGGGGACTGAGAGAGGGGAGTGAACCGGATGACCCCTCACAGTCCCTCTACACCCAGGATCCTCATATGGGTCCCCATCCCCTCCCGGGCCGGGAGCCAGGGAGGCAGGAGAGAGTAGCCAGACCGCTAGCTAGGTTCAGCTGTGCTCCTTTCTGGCTCTGTGATCACAGCTGTCCCCATGCCCCTCTGAGCCTTGTCTCGTTTGTCAGTGGCGGTAAGACTAGTGTTTCCTACATGAGGTTATTACAAAAAAACAGTGAAATAGCCTGCAAAAAGCTGTTGGCCTGATGCCTGGTACATGATAAGCATCTGTAATTATGATGTTTATAATTACAGTTGTGTTAGTGTTATGTGTCAATAACACATACTTTTTTAGTCATGTAAGTGGGCAAAAGGCTACAGCATTGAGGTGCTGAGGAGGGCCTGTCTCTCTATGACCTTGGATGAGTCATTTGACCTCTCTGGACCTCATTTGCTATTAGGAAAATACTTAATGGGCTGAAACGCATTCCTGGCCCTTCCTGCTCTAAAACGTAATGTGTAGGACTAAGTTTTGTTCCCAAATAGAGGAGGCTGTTTGAGTGAAGAGAGAACAGGTTCTGGAATAAAATTTGGGATACCCAGGCCCTGGTCCCAGCTTTGCCTCTGTGTACTGTGGTAACCTGGACAAGTCACTCTGTGCCTTAGTTTCCCCTCTGGACTGTTGTCTAAGAGGCCCTCCAAGAAAGAAGCAGGGAGTTGTTGCCTCAAACTAGATCTGGTTTGACTTTGAGAAACACTAAAACAGCGCTGTCCAACAGAAGTAGAATAGAATGCAAGCCACACACATGGGATTTAAAATTTTCTAGTAGCCACATTAAAAAAATACAAAAGAAACAGATGAAATTAATTGTTGTAGTATATTTTATTTAGCCCAGTGTATATGGATAAAACAATTTCAACATGTAATCACTATGAAAACTTTATTAATGAGCTCTTTTACAAACTTTTTGTATTGAGTCTTCAAAATTTGGTGTGGGTTTTACCCTTCTATCACACATCTCAATTTGGACTGGCCACGTTTCAAATGCTCAGAAGCCACATGTGGCCAGTGGCTATTGTTCTAGACAGTGCAGGTCTAAACCGTGAGCTTTGGGATCCAGCAGTCCTGAGTGTAAGCCTTGACTTTGCCACTTACCTGGCTGTGTGACCTGGGACAAGTCACTCAACGTCTCTGAGACGGGTTTCCTCCTGTACAAAGTGGGGATGATAATAGCAACCACTGTGAAGGGTTGTTGAGAGAACTTACAAAGGTGCTGCATGTGAAAAAGCTTAGTGCCTAATGAACCCCCAGGGAAGTGGGTAAAAGTGCCACCCGCATGGATTGAGTCCAGGGTTAGCCAGGTCCCCTGTGCAGCCCCTTGCTCACCGCCGTCTCTGCCCCAGGTCCCGGATGCGCCGGGAGATGTTGGTGGAGGGGACCCAAGATGAACCAGACCTTGACCCCAGTGGATGTCCTGGCGTCCTCCAGACAGGCCACTCCCACCCAGACCCCACCCCCCAGAGCCCTGACTCTGAGGCTGAGGACCAGAAGCCTACCATGAAAATACTGGAGCTTCAGGAGGGCCCAGAGGAGAGCAGCACACCCCTGCCTGCCCAGGACAAGGCCCAGGTGAAGATTAAGCAGGAACAGCCTGAGAATGCTGAGGAAGAAGTGGACAGACAGCTCCAGGACTCGGGGGAGCTGGACCCAGGCCAAGGTTCCCCCCAGGAGATGCATCCCAACCCTCCAGGTGATGATGGACTCCCAAAGGCAGCCCCAGGGCCCCTTCTTCCGGGAGGGACCACCCCAGACTGCCCCTCACTACAGCCTCCCCAGGAGAGCATGGGTACAGAGCGGCTACACCTAGACCCCCTAAGTTTTAAGTCGGCCTCAGAGTCCTCACGCTGCAGCCTGGAGGTGTCACTGAACTCGCCCTCGGCTGCATCCTCACCAGGCCTCATGATGTCTGTGTCACCTGTCCCCTCGTCCTCAGCTCCCATCTCCCCATCCCCACCTGGCGCCCCCCCTGCCAAAGTGCCGAGTGCCAGCCCCACTGCCGACACAGCCGGGGCCTTGCACCCCAGTGCCAAGGTGAACCCCAACTTGCAGAGGCGGCATGAGAAGATGGCCAACCTGAACAGCATCATCTACCGGCTTGAGAGGGCTGCCAATCGGGAGGAGGCCCTGGAATGGGAGTTCTGAAGGCGGGGACAGCAGGACAAGGGACGTACCTGATTGGCCACTCTCCCAGTCAGGGCGACGCACAGAAGGGAGGAGCCATCAAAATGTGGACAGCAGTGTTGTGCCGCTTATGTTTCTTTGTTGTAATCCTGGTTCTACACGTTGTGAGGGAGCAGGTGGGGCCACGGCCGCCACCTCCTCTTTCCGGCTCCAGGGAGCACCCTCTTTCCACCCTGGCCTCTGCAAGGGGCAGAAACAAAGTGGCGCTGCATTTCACCTGGAAACTCCAAACTCTTTTAGAAAAATGAATAAATATTTATAGACCTCTTTTAGATATTTTAATAAAGGATACTTTGGAATTTATTCCCAGCTGACGCTGTTTTGATATTACAGAGAGTTATAAAATCAGGATGTCACAACTATTGGGAAGTATACACTGAAGTTGTGTCTTTTTTTTTTTTTTTTTGCCACTAGATGAGATTAAAAGAAGACAGTTGTTCAAAGCCATCACAAAACACTATATAAGACTGACCAAAATTTAGATAACCTTTGAACCATGGGTTTTCTTTCCACACCTGTCTATGAGACACAGCGCGTTGCTACTACCCTTCCAGAAACCGCGCTGCCAAAAGGAAGTCCAAAAGACTCTAAATGAAAAGCTCGATGCCGTTGAGGACGTGTTTTGTTCTGGTGGTCTGTTTTGCAACCTTGATAACACAGAATGTCCTGTGCTGTTGTAAATGTTGTAGAGATGTGGGCTGTGGCCAACTGTCCTCTCTGAGGTGTAACATGGTATAAATCAAACTGTCTACATTCCCTCTAGTCAGAAACCTGTGGGCCACGGAGGGCAGGGGTCCATCTGGTCCATCTGTAGACAAGATGTGTTTCCACATCCTTTGGGAAGCCAGGCGTGGGGGCAGGTGAGTGGAGAGTGGCACTTGAGCCAGAAAGATCCCATCCCCCAACCTGGAGCGTGGCCACAGTGCAGGAAGTTTCCCTACCGGTTTTCCAGAGCAAGATTGTGGTCACCACATTCCCCTCCTTAGGTTTTAAGAAAATAACAGCATTGGTCATCCCACAACCACCCAGCGCCAAAAAGTAGATTCGTCACACTGGAAACTCCAACACCTCGTCTCTCCTTCTCACCATCTTCTCTCTCATCTGGACCCTGGTGCTGCTTCCGGGAAGGCGTCTGCAACTCCAAGACCATGCAGAACAACCGAGAAATCTGAGTTCAGTACAGCATGACCACCAAAACCCAGGCTCCAAGTCCATGCTCCCGCCTTCCAACGCATGACCTTTGGGGGAGCAAAGACTCGACCCCCCAACTCGGAAAAACTCTTTCTTTTAATGGTTTCAATGGGGAGAGTTCCCAGTTTCAATGGAATAGCCACCATATTGGTTGTTGAATCTCTCTTGGCTTTATTTCTTTTCCTGTTTCAAACTCTGTGGGAAGGCTGAATTGGGTGACTCCCCAGCTGCATCCAGAATGACAATGAAAAGGTGACCATAATCGGTGCCAATCCAATGCCAGGGGGAGAGATGACTGATGGGGGTTTCAAGGATGCAGCAAGCATTTTGAAGCCAGGCTGGTGAAACCCAGTGACCAGAAGGGGACCATTGAGGTCCGTTCCAGAAATCTCAACTCTCATGCACCCAGCCCAGGCTGCAGACTCCACACCCATCAATGAAGAACAATGCAAATCCTGCAGGAAAACCTTTTCCACACACCCAGGCTATGCATTGAAGAGTTTTCCACTGTATACATTTTTATCCAGATGAAGGTATTTTTATATTTTGACAAATAGGAAACAGTGACCAATTTTCAGAGTCATCAAATCTGGAACAAATGAAACATCTCCTTTTAGCCACCACGGCCCTGTTGCAATTAAAACAACTGTGGGGGACACACCACTTTTTATTGTGGCAACCCACCCACCATTGAAATCCAGGCTTGTATGCAGACTCCGATCCTTGCAGAACTACATATACCTGGCTTTGGTGTGACGGGATTTGATTAAGCACTCAGTATCGTCCTTTGAACACAGAAATCCTGTTGTGCTGAAAGCTAGTGGGCCCATGAACAACTTTGTCAGGGTCATGTCCTGTAACGGTAAAAACGAAACAGAAACCCACAAAACCATTTCTATGAGAGATCGATGAACTTTGTTTAAAATTTTAAAAAGAAAAGAAAAGTAACACTTTCTGTAAATGCGTCGCTCAATACAGAATTGTATAATCATGTCTCGGTGTCTTGCTCACTTTGCTCTGAAGCTGGGGTATAAATCGGGACCAGAACCGACTTTTCTACGGTGTTTTTACAAAATAGTATTTTTAGAAACCGGTTTTTTAATTAGTTTGCCACCACTAAAATATGGGGGCTTGTCATATAAAGATCACGATTACCAGCTTCTCTGGAAAACTGTAAGATCTGGCCACACCAGGCCCACCTCCCAGTGTGACAACAGCCAGCTGAGGAGTGGCTGCCCCCTTTAGATAGGACACATGCCAGGAACATGTCTGTGGTCTGCCTTGGTCCTCCCCTGTGCCACCTGGCCGGGTCCTGTGGGCATCTCAGGTGACAACTGTGCTGTGGGCTCCAGCAAAGGAAGATGGAAGGTTTGGAATCCATTGTCCCACTCGGTGCAGCAGAGTGGAAGCAGGTTAGAATCTGGGGCCTAATACTCAGGAGCCAAGATTGCGCCCTGCCCCCAAATCAGTGGCCACACAATCGGCTTACAAGCTGTGCTCACCTCAGTGAGTGTGTGAGAGGCTGGTGCCCCTCCCTGGCCTCCTTTTGGGAAAATGCCCGGAGGGGCTTCCTGATGACCAACACAGCATTGCCCCCTTTCCCTGCTGTATAATTAGGGCCTTGGTTTCCCCACCTCAGAAAGTTGTTATGAAGAATAATCATTTATGTAAGACACAGAAGACAGTGTGTGGCACATAAGGGCTTGGTAGGACTGTTATTGTGAGTGGGGGTTGGGTTCTTTCAACCCATGATGATGAGTCTGCCTGTGCATCAAGTTGTAGATTTGTTTTTCTTAACCAGTACTGTCAAGAGATTCCCCAAAGTGGCAATCAACATTACTCACCCATGAGCCATGGCATCTCAAGATAAAGCTTTCCTCTTTGTCTGGAAACCTTACAATTGCCCCAATTTTTCCTGTGTGTCCTTGCAGTGGGAATTCAATGATTAGTTACCTCCCCCTTGGTTACAATAACTTACTGCTCCAAACCCAGCCAGATGCCCCCCTGGAATGCCTGAGCACCTCTTCAGGCCAGGGAGGGTAGTGGCATGTGGGAGCCATGGCCACATCTGCCAGGGACTAGCCCTTTGGGCCCCTGGTTCATTCGAAGCTCTGGAGAAGGTCAGAAGTCAGAAATCCCTAGGAAGTGGCCCCATGGTGTAGGCCAGGGCAGGAACTGGGGGGAGGAGAGCCACACCTGACACAAACCGCCTGAGAACCTGCTTCCCTGGTGCCCCATTCTGAGAACGAACCCTCTATTCTGGGCCACCTGCTTTGGTGTTGACATTGTGTCTGTAATCGCTGCCTGTGTGAAATGGAAAATATAGCAAAAATACAGACTATGGGATTCTGAACTAGAGACCATGGGAGAACAGGAAGTGGAGAGACCCAGAGAGGAATGAGAAGGTGGAGATGGCCTTGCAGCAGGAGATAGGTTTAGATCTGGACAGAGAAAGCTGAGAGCCAAGTTGGGGGCAATTTGGCAACCGTTCATCCAGGTGATTAAGTGTTTGTTAAGTACCTACTATGTGCCTAGTGCTTCAATGGCAGAACCACCAGTAACAGGGTCCAGGAAGGCTTTCTGGAGGGGGAGGCATCCCAGTTGAAACCTAAAAGACAATAGGAGTTAAAAAAATGGGGAGGGCATAAGGAATAGCAGGAAAGATGTGAGACAGGGACAAGAACATGGGGAAACAAGTCCAAAGGAGGGTAGAATTTGAAGTGAGGTAGAGGGAGAAAGAAAGAGAAGGGCCTGATCCTGAAACTTCTTGGGACATGGTGGGAGCTGCACCCTTCTCCTGAGGACACTGGGGAGCCATTTGGTTGCTGTGGTCAGACTTGCACTTTCAGGAGGTTGGGAGGTTCCATCTGCCTAGGGCAGTGGCAGGCCAGAGGAGAGTGGCCTGACACTCCTGCCTGACACTCAGGCCTCTGGTCCTTGCTTCCCATTTCTACCCTCCTTTTCCTCCTGTTAAACTCCTTGAATCATGCCAGCCGGCCCTCCCATCACCTTCTAGTGAATGAAAAGCAGACCTCACTTGGTTGATTGGCCCATGTCAGCCTAAGAATCGTTCAAACATGTAGAGAACTTTTTATGAGTTTGAGCCAAACTGACAACACAGACCAAGGAGCAATATCTCAAATGCCCCGGAGAATAAGAGTTTAGCAGCTTCTTTTATGCATTTGGAATTAAGGAGGGAACATGCTTGGAGGTGAAAGAAAGCAAGGCGGGAATTGAATTATGGGACAGTTAACATGATCATGTGCTCTCTTGAGGGTTAACGCCCCTTCCAGGGGTCTTACTTCTGGCATTTCCAAAAGTATGTTAACCTAGATACGTAAGAATTTATGATCAGATCACCCTGTGAGATTATATTACATAGGACCCCTTCTTTTCGTCCACACTCATGACCACTGGGGTGACTGTGCTAGAGATCATTCTGAAGGTCAGGCTCTCCATAGCCAAGGCACAGTGTGAGTGTTGCTCTAGAAACTGGTCTGCCTTTGCAGGCACCCAGGAGGCTGAAGCCACCCACAGACCCAAGAGCAGTGGGGACAGGGCAGGGAACACCACCCTGAGTGACCCGGCCAAGGTGACTTCTCACCCAGGTAGGTTTCCCCATCTGCCCTAACGAGCATGATAAAACAGTTGATCTCTGTCATGGTCTGTGACTGCTCGAGCCCCCTAGGGCAGGGGTGTCAAACTGGCAGCCCACAGGCCGCATGCGGCCCCCGAGGTAATTTTTTTGTGGCCCACGATGCTCTGAAATAAAATGAAAATAGAAAAAATTGTTATGAAGAAAATAGCGCTTAGGGGAGATAGAGGCAATACTGTACACACAATTCCCTCATTAACCCTTTAACTACTGAAGGCGAGTATACACGTGGCCCAGTGCCTTTCCTGGGGGCCTGTGGGCGTGTATAAACGCGCTGACTCAGTTCTGTTGACGTTTGTAAATGTGATGTGGCCCAAGTGAATCTTGCCTGTTGCACCAAAGTGTTTTAATTGAGTTTGACACCCCTGCCCTAGGGTATAGCTGTTAAAAGCACTAGCTTTCAACTTAGCCTGGCCTGGGTTTGATCCTCCACTATCAAGTAATGTAGGGCCCTTCAATGAGACTCAGTTTCCTTATTTATAAAATGGACATGTTTATAATAGTATCTACCTATATATAGTGTCTATTACTGCATAAGAAATAACCCCAAAACTTGGTGGTTTATAAATAAACCCTTATCTTTCCATCTCTGTGGGTCAGAAATTTGGGAGTGGCTCGACTGGGTGTATCTGACTCCTGGGTCTGTCAGCTCAGGCTGAAGGTGAACTCACGTGGCTGGCACATTGCTGCAGGTGGCGGGCACCTTAGTTTCTCTGCAAATGGTCTTCTCCATGGGCTGTTGGTGAGCGAGACAGTGTCTGCTGTGACATAGATTTGGAAGCGCCACTGTCATCTCCACAGTCTCCTCTTGGCCACACACGCCTCCCCCAGATTCTATGTGGGAGGGAACTACACAAGGGTATGGACACCAGGAGGCAGGGGTCACCTGAGGCCACCTTGGAGCTGACAGCCACACTGCTTTAATAAATGAGCATTTCTTTTTTATGTTATTATTTGAGACAAGGCGGAGAGAGACAGAGAGAGAGAAGGGGGGAGGGCCCAAAGCAGTCTCCATAGTTGTACATCATTAGTTGTGACAGTTTCATTCCACACATGTGGCTGTGGGACCTCGCGGGGAGGGAACCGAACTGGGGACCTCCGCATGGGAAGTGAGAACCTCTGCCGCCATCTCAGCGGTTACTAGTTGTGCCACAGTTCAGCATATGGGTCTCCATGGGCCAGGACCAGAGCTGGGATTCAATCCCTGGACTTCGCAGTTGCAAAGCAAGCACTCAACATGTTGAGCCAGCCTGGCATCCCCATTAAATGAACATTTCTTAATTGGTGGTCCTAAAGTCCCTTATTTCCTACTCAAAATGCAGCTTCCTGGGCCCTGCCCCATCCTACTGACCCAGAATTCCTAGAGCCAGGGCCTGGGGGTCTGCATTTTTAAGAAGCATCTCAGGTGACTAGATATCATAAGTCTCGGTAAGTAGGAGGCAATTCCAATTCATTTCATTTTGCTTGGCCCCACTGGGTGTACCCAGCTCTGGGAAGGATACTGTCTAGATGAGAAAATGAGAGTACGGGACAAATATGCACTGGATGTCTTGGCGTAGTCAGAAACTGTTAGGTTAAAAACACTGTGACCCACTTAGAGATGTGCAAATGGTTTATTGGGAAGATCCAGGGAAATCTGGTGAAATCCAAAGCCAGTTTATCTTGATCTGTTCTTTTCGCTCAAAGGTCCACCTCAGACCTTAGTCTGTTCCCTCCTATGCAAAACTCCCAGGACCTTGACTGCTCAGCTTGCGTCTCAGGATCAATACCTGGCCGAACAGCTGTAGTCAGGGAGGGAGGGGGTCACGTGAGCTGAGGGGTAACGGGGGACGTGATTGCCACCTCTGGGCAGATGCTGTGCCAGGCCCTGAGGGTACACAGGAGACAGGCCTGGGCCTGCTCACCAGGAGCTGCTGTCTGGAGGGCCTGGGTGGGTGCGCTGTGCCAGGACAGGATGGCTCTGCCCACAATGACAGACACAGTGACAACAGTGTCCCTGAACAATGAAGAGAGGGCAGTGGCAGCAGCTGTGGTGCCCAATGCTTTCACCGCTACGCCTGACAAGAGGGGCCACAGCCACGACCCCTCTGTCAGAACCCTAAGACAAAGCCAACTCATGGGCTCACCTTTTTAAAATTCTTCATCAGAAAATGCAAAATCTGCAGCTGGGCTTAAGCAGTTTATCATTTTATCGAGTGAAAGGAAGAGTTTTGTATGCGCCGATTTTAGAAATGGGGACAAGTAGCAGGTCCTGTCCTTTTGCATAACAAAGTTTGTGTAAGGTGATCTGGGAAGGGGTGGTGAGGAGTACACAGCTGGCACCAGATCTAGCCAGCCCCAGAGCACAGTCCTGTTCCAGAACATACAACGTGTAAGACCAGAAGTAGGTGGGGGAAGTGCTACACCTTGAATTTTTACTTGTTCACACTTTTGAAATGGGAGAGATGGAAGGCTTCCAGGGGATGGATGAGAAGCAGTGGCCCATCCACTGCCCCAGGGAATCCCACTCTAGCCCTAATTCACCCCACTGAGCTGACAGCACCTGTGCGGTTGGTCACCCAGAGCCATCCTCCTTAGAGGGAGCAGCTACAGTCACTCAAGCTTATCCATTAGGAAGACGGGCTGCAAGTAACAAAAAAAGCTCCCCTTAAAGCCTTAAACAAAGCCATTATTAAATGGTTCCATTGATTCAGCTGTTCGAAGATATTTTCAAGTTATGTGTTAAATTCAGCCAGAGATACTTTCCTTAAAGTGGCCTAGTTCTTAATCACAAGATAGCTGCCACAGCTCCAGGCATCAGACATAACTTTATCCCCCAGAGAACAATGAAGAGCTCTTCTTGTGTCTCTTTTTAGAAGCAAGAAGAGCTTCCACTAACATCACATTGGCCAAAATTGGGTCACACAGTTATTCATTAGCCGGTAAAGGTTAGCTAATCTCTATAAGTCAAATGGGAGCAGCAAAACGTACTGAATTTGACTAATCTTTTTTTTTAAGACTTATTCTATTGTTTTTGACAGAGAGACAGAGAGAAGGGGAAGGGCCCAGAACAGTCTCCATAGTTGTCCGTAATCAGTTTTCGACATGGTTTTGTTCCACACAGGTGGGTGGGGACCATGCAGGGTGAGAACCAGGCCGAGGGCCTCCCACATGGGAGGCATGCCCCCCGAGAGCTGGAGGCTGAGCTGGGGACCTCCCACATGGGAAGTGCGCTCCAGTGAGAACCAACCCGGGGCCACACCCCAGTTCAGCATATGGGTCCACACGGGCCGGGACTGGGACTTGATCCTCAGACCCAGGGGCTGCAAAACAAGGCTTAACCTGCTGAGCCATCCCGGCCACCCCCTTGACTAATCTTTTAGGGTGGATGGGCAGCCAGCACAGAACTTATGGTCTGATTGCCCCTCTTGAGGTTCTCATTCCCTATCCCAAGTGGCTTCTCAGAATGTTCCTTCTGAACACATACAGTATCCCTCAAGGCTAGGTGACGATAATTTTCTCTACTTTGTCAAGCTCCTGGGATGTTTTAGTCATCCTTAGACACGTGCCCTGAACACCTCCCCTGGGTCAAGAGGAAACATGTTAGCAGGTGGAAGCACAACACTGATGTATTGATCAACTGTCCCTCCTCCCCATTTCAGTTGAATTCATGGAAACATTCCAGCCCTAAGAAGCCAGGAAGGTAAGGGCATATCTCTGTGACCCCTCCGTCTTGGGGCTGTCTCTCTCCTATTTCCCCTATCAGTGCCCTGTGGTGGCTGTGGTCACAAATGCCACAGGCAGTGCTCTGACTCAGCCTGTGTGGGGAGCCACTTCCCCAGCCCCCCATCTGTCAGCTGTGGTCCCAGGAGGGGTGGAAGGAATGACTCAGCATGCACGGGATGCTCACAAGTGGAGTGAATACTGACCTTAGTATTTTCCTTTCTTATTCTTGAACTTGTTCTGCCAATGAAGGACTGTAGGTTCTCACCCTAAGCCACATTTTCCTAAATGTGCATGATTTTTCCAGACTGACAAAGGACACATGTGACCCAAGCTCGGAATTCACATTACAACTTGGGCCTAGTCCAGCCTGCTGGGTGACCTTGGGCAAACCCCTTTCCGTCTGTGAATCCATTAGCCCAGCAGACTCGAAGAGTCTGAGAGAAGACACAGCATGAGCACCACCACCATCCACTGTGATCATTACCAATCGCAGGATCTTTCCCTCTGAACAGAATTTTCACTCCAGGTGCCTGGCAGCCCCAGGAACTGATCAAGAGCAGGGTTTTGATTCTTCCATTTGCCATCCCTGCTTTCTCTCCCCTCTGAAAAGGAACTTTGCGATTGTAAGGCTTTGCCCTTCTTCCAGAGTATCCCTACTCTTGACACTCCGTGCTGTGTGAATTTGGCAGATTTCTTAGCCTCTCTGAGCCTGTTTCCTCACCTGTAAAATGGAGCTGGTATCTGCCATTTTTAAGAGTGTGTGTGTGCCTGGCAGAACCATCAGCCATGAGGGGCACTCACCATACACTGATCACTTCTGTAGGGCTAGCTCCTGGTCCTGCCAGGAATATCAACCCAGGATTTTTTTTTTTAAAGATTTTATTGTTTTGACAGAGAGAGAGATACAGAGACAGAGAGAAGGGGGAGGGCCCTGAACAGTCTCCATAGTTGTACATCATTGGTTTTTCCATAGTTTCACTCCACAGGTGGGCACGTGGCTGCACAGGGCAGGGGTCTCACCCTGGTGAGAACTGAACTGGAGGTACTCCCCAGTTCAGCATATGGGTCCACACGGGCTGGGACCGGGATTTGATCCTCGGTCCTCAGGGCTGCAAAGTGAGCACTGAACCCACCGAGCCATCCTGGCTTCCCTCAACCCAGGATTTTTTTTTTTTTTCGAACTGAACTGGGGGCCACACCGCATTCAGGAAGCACACCCGAGTTCAGCATGTGGGTCCGCCCGGGCCAGAGCCAGGATTCGATCCTCGGGGCTTCAAAGCGAGTGCTTAACCCACTGAGCCATCCCGGCTTTCCCTCAACCCAGGATTTTGATGGGGTAAAAAAATGACACAACCAGCCATTACTTGACAAACTTTTTTATTTTATTTTATCCTTTGCAGCCCACTTCTAGGCTGCCTGATATCTCTCTCCCCACCCAACTCTGGAGGCAGCCAGATCTCATCTTGTGCTTTTGGGAAGCAGGAGTGGGGGGTGGGGGGAGCAATTCCTACCAGCTCCCCAGGGAGACCAGGGCATTGTACCTTTGTAGTTTGTAAACCTGCACCAGAACTGGGGCCCACACCTCACCCCACCAGCAGGGCTCCAGGCAGCTCCTAACAACCCCCCGCAGACCCAGAACCTATGGACATTCCCCACTCCCGCCCCTCAGGGCTTGGGAAAGAGGGACATAGGAAGTGTACCAAGACCCCAGAGGCAATGGCCACAGAGCAGGTCGTGCAGGGAGAAGGCAAAGAACCATGAGATTCTTGAGGTGGCTTTTTCTCCTGCCAAGGCACCTGGCCCTCTCCCTGGGGGCAGTGCCAGCTGTCTTCTCTCACCCCAAGCTGAGGACCAGGCACCCTATCCCATAACACCAGCCAACAAGAAACAAAAGAAGTGAAAGCACCAAGTTTTCCTACTAGGAAAAAAACACCAAAGTATTAAAAATTAAATTACAACAGAAGTCCCAGTCAACTGATCCAGCAGTGAGCTGGTGATTGCAGATACAGACAGCCCCTTATTCTTCCCTGAGCCCCAGGGTGTCTAAAAATATCAGAAAGAAGGCCTTGGGGCGAAGTCTGTCTGTCACAAGAGGAATGAAGGTTGAGAGGAGGTATCCTCAGGGGGTCCCCAGTGTGGGGCACTGAGGACTGTAAACATGACCCAGCTTGAGGGCCAGGGGTGTCCCCCCCCAGCATTCTCCCTAGAATAGCCACTGAGGTGAGAACAATGAAACAGTAGTCTGCCTCCCTCTTGGAATATTGGAGGGTAGAGGACTGGGCTGTGATGGAGGAAGGAGGTTCCAGGAACCAAACACTGCTTCACAACTGCTGCTTTGCCCCTACTGGATCAGCACCTGGGCCCTTTCTGGGGGGTGAGTCAGCTCGTGGCCACCCCTCCCTGGTGGAACCTACTGGAAAGTCAGCTCTGGCCTCGGTGGCCCAGCCAGACTGTACCAGCTCAGGCAGTACTCAGGAGAGGCCCCACCCGGGTCCGGGGGTGGACGAGCTGCTCTGGGAGGAGGCTGAAGGATGTGGTCAAGGGCTGCCAGGAGAGCACATGAGAGCCGACACAGGTGCAGCGCAAGGCCAGAGGGCCACTGCTGCGTCCCTGGGAGCACCACCTCAAGGCCTGGCTGAGCCCAGGGCAAAGTCCTGCCTGGGCCTCACTCCAGGCGAGGAGCCCTCGGGACCAGGCAATCTCACCTTACCGGTTATGCGTTAAAACCCTGCCCGCTTTCTGCACCTGCTGCTTCTGGAGGCAGGCAGGCAGCCTGGAGCCAAGCCAGCAGAGGGCCCCAGAGCAAAAGGAGGTCAGGCCCAGCTGTGTACAGCAGGGCTGTGCCTTCTCTCTGACCATGCTGAGAACAGGACCAGGGCTGATGGGCCTTTGCCTTCAGGCTGCAAGACCTCCTGCCCATACCACTCGTGCTGCTGGCTGAAAGAGGCTGAGTCGGGCGGCCCATTGGGCACTTCAGGCTTCAGATCCTCTCTAGGTCCCAAGTCACCACAGCTAGGACCTTTGCTGGGTGATCCGAGCCAGGCCTGGCGCTAGAGTTCCTTTGAAACCAGCCTTCTCAGGCTTCCTGAAGCTCAGCCAGGCCTGGGATTCCCCTTAGAATCAGGCACAATGGCCTCCTCTGAGTCACACAAGTCCTAAAGTACCACTCAGAGTCGAGCATCTTCTCAGAGCTCAAGTCCCCCCAAAAAGAGGCCACACAGGGACCTCAATTTTCCCTAAGACTTGATCATGATTTCCCTCAGGACCAGGTCTCCCAGTCTCTCAGGGCTGGGCCTGTCAGAACAGGGCTGGGACTAGAGTCCCACCAGAACCAGGACTCCTGGTGGCCTCGGGGCTGGCTTTGACTACTTCCCCTCAGGATGGCTCTCCCCATCACATCTGGGTTGGGCCCGGCTCCGGAGCCACTGGCTCCTCAGTGCCCTGACCTCCTGCCCATACCACTCGTGCAGCTGGTTGAAAGAGGCTGAGTCGAGCGGCCCATTGGGCACTGAGGTCCGCCGGCGCGGTGGCAGTGGCGGGGGCTCAGGCCCAGGCCGGGCACTGGATGAGGTTCCCATGGGCGCAGCAGGTGGCTCAGCGCTCCAGACGGCACAGCCGTTCTCCTTGGATGGAAGGGCGCGGGGTCGGCGTGGCAGGGGCGGGCAGCTCCCTGCCCGCATGGCAGCCAGCTGCTGCTCCAGCTCACGCACCACCAGCCGCAGGTAGTCGAAGCTGGCCCGTGACAGTGCCTTTACCCAGCCCTCCATGGCGGCCTGGCTCTCGGCGGCCAGCACATAGGTCCGGGCCCGGGCCTCCGCGAAGCGCACTGCGAAGGCGAACTCCTCCACAGCCTCCACCAGCTCCACGGTGCAGCCCTCCAGGATGATGACGCCCACGGGCTCGCGGCTGGCCGGCTCCTCGAAGTAGAAGAGCATGTTGCCGCGCAGCACGAACCAGCGCCGGTGGTAGGACGCGTGCCGGCCGCCTTTCTTATGCAGGAAGCCCGCGTTGTCCACTGGCGCGTCGCAGGTGGCGTAGAAGGCCAGGCTGCGCTCGTTCAGCCTCATGGCGGTGAGTCCAGGACCTGCGGGGGGTTCAGGGCCTGTCCCCCACCAGGACCGCTGTCACTCACATGGCCACTGCCACTGGGTCACCCAGGGCCTCACTCTGACCTCACAGCCACCCTCGACTGTCGTAACACTCCACACCCCTCTTTCATGAATGAGAAAACTGAGGCTCAAAGAAGAGAAGCAACCTGCCCAAGCTCACACAGCCCAGGTCTCAAACCCGGGTCTGACGCAAACCGCAGCCCTAGATGCCAGGCTCATAACCCTCCTGCTCTCCTCCCCCCAAAAATAATGTCAAGGATTCCTACTGCACGCCACGCATTTTCTGTATCTTAACTCATCTGGCAACAAACCTTAGTTGGTAGGGACTAGCGTGACCCTCGTTTGACAGATGGGAAAACAAAGCAGAAAGGTTAGTGACTCAACCAAGGTCACAAAGCAAATTGGGCAGAGCTAAAATTCAAGCCCAGGCCTCATTTCACTTGTGTCCCTCATCTTAGGGGACCAGACTGGCTGACCTTTTATGGTCGCTTTCAGGTCCCAGCTCTAATTTCATAACTCAGCTTTGATTTGCCTGTCCATGAAATGATAATATGAACAGAACCTATTCTGGAGGGTTGTAGGGACTTCATTCATCAAATGTTTATTAAGCACCCACTGGGCCAGGCACTGCTCTAGACAAGAGGATATAGCAATAAACAAGATGGGGACAACCGGTGGTTTTCCTGGTGTGGACACGCTAGTGGCAGGCAAAGTGGGCAGACAGCAAACAGATAAATGAGTCTGCCTGATGGTCCTCAGTGCTGCAGAAAATCTAACACAGGAAAGGGGATCAGACCTGTTGGGGACAAGAGGAGTGTTTGATTTTAATGGGGGGCCAAAAAAGACTGTACTGAGAAGGTAACATTTGAGCTGAGACCTAAAGGAGAGGAGGGAGGGAGCCCCCAGACATGCTAGGCAGAGGGAATAGCAAGTGCAAAGGCCCCGAAGTGGGAATCTGCTCGTGTGCTTGAGGAACAGTCAGGAGGCCCCTGAGGCCTGAGCAGAGTGAGGAAGCAAAGAAATGGCAAAGGCAGGCAGACAGGCAGAAAAGAGGACCCAGGGCTTGGCCCATGCCTGTGGGCAGGGGATGGGGAGGCAGCATCAGGAATCTAACTCTATCACCTTCCCCAAGGAGCACATGATGGGGCAACACTGGGCAGGTTGAACTTATTGGGAGGTGGTACATGGGCCCTCAGTGTAACCACACCCTCCCTTGGGGTTTTCCAGTCACTGTGAAGACCCACCTGAGCCTCTGCTTCACAGCCTCACTCTACATACACAATAGCTACATTTTTCAAGAGACAAAATATGTGAAGTCCCTGGAATACAGTGGGTGTTCAGTGAATGTTTATTCCCCAGCCTGGGTGGCACCTTACTCAGGGCCTGGAGGAATGAGGTGGGTGGTGGCTCTCCTGGGAGCACCTGGCCCCAGTGGGGCCCAGCCAGGCAACCTAACCCAGGGTGGAGGGAGTGCTTGTTTCCAACCAAATCCACTTCATCTCACCTGCCTGGGCAGTCAAAGAAGGCTTCCAGGAAGAGGCAACATGAGCTGTGATTTCATAGCTAAGGTCAGCCTCTCCTGACCTAGCAGCCAGGCCAAGACCAGAGTCCCTGTTCTGTCTCCCTGAACTGTGTGACTTCAGATGGACTGCCCTTCTCTGAGCCTCAGTTTCTTTCTCTGCAAAATGGGACTCATGCACTCTTCCCCAAAACCCAACAGCCCCATGTGGACCCCACCCCATTTCTCACAGGAACTACCTACCCTACTCACCCCATTTCCCTCCTACCTCTCAGGCCACCACTCACCTCCCTGACCTCTTGTCCAATCTGCTTTTGGTATGCTGTTCTCCGGGTTCAAATGTCAGCTCTGTAGTGTCCAAGCTGTGTGATCTCAGGCAAGCTTTAAGTCTCTCTGGGCTTTTACTTCCACATCTGTAAAAATGGGATAATAGCACTTGAGTTGTTGTGATAATGACACAGTGACTACACCGAAGTTGCTAAGCATGGTGTCGGGCACACGTAGCAGTGGTAGCTGTTGACACATTCTTCTCAGCCTCCCCAAATACTCCCCCACTCAGCGCTCGGTCTCAGCAAATGGCCCTTGGCTTCTCCCCTCACCCCCAACTGTGACCACTCATCTAGTCCAGTTAATCTTCCCCCAACCTCTTCCGAATCAGTGGCCTAATCTCTGCCCACTACCACCTCCGCACTCGAGGCCCCGATCATTGCGCCTTTGGACAGCTGCATCCAGCAACCTCTACATCAGTCTCCCTGTCTCCACCCGTCCCTTCCCTGTCCATGTTTTTCAAGGTAAGAGCCAAACTCTTTCCTAGGCCCCTCCACTTAAATCCATTCCCCACAGAGAGATCCTGTTAAAACCTGCCCATGGCTCCCTACTTCTCTCATATAAAATTCAGTCTTCCCCATGGCATCCCCTACCTCCTTCCCCGTTCTCACTCAGCTTCAGCCACCCAGTCTCCTTGCGATTTCTCATATTCCCACCTCAAGGCCTTTGCCCTGCCTGTGCCTACTGCCTGGAGTGCCCTTCCCATATCTTCACATGGCCAACTCCTCATCTTTAGTTTCAGCTTGACCATCACCTTCTCAGAGAGGCAGTCCCTGACAACCCTATACAAGAGCCTCCTCCAGTCACTCTCTTGTACCTGAACCTGAAATTACCTGGGTCATTTCTGCCAGCTCTGGGAGAGGAGGTTTGTCTAAATTCCAGTGGAGTGTAGTTGGTGCTCAAATACCTGTAAAATGAGTCAGACAGTCATCCTCTTAAATCTCTCAACAACCCCATGAGAAAAGGGTCTATCCCCCATCCTACATTTATAGATATGGAAATAAGACACAGAGAGGTTAAGTAACTTGCCCAAAGGTACAATGCTGTGACCAGAATCACATGCTCCAGGCAACTGGCCCCAAAACATGGAGCTTGGGGTCTCTACACCCCGCTCTGCCCAGGGCCCCTGCTTCCTCCAGCCCCAGAAAGACTAGGTGTTGTTTTTGGGGGGGGAGGGGGCAGGAAGCAGCAGGAGAACAGGCAGCTAGCCTCTGGGAGTGCCTGGTCCCTGGTTTATCTCTTCACACTCATGTTGTTTTCCAAGAAGTTCAGAGTCCACTGTGGGCAATGCTGCTGATTCAACAACTCATGGCCAGGCAGAGCAGTGGATGGGGCCGCTCTGGTCCCCAGGCCAAGTTCTCGCCTCTGCCAGTCCAGGTTGGAGGATGTCAAGAAAGTCACTTCACCTTTCCAAGCCTCAGTTTCCTCATCTGTCAAATGGGCTGTGGAGAGGATTCAGTGAACTAAAATGAGGAAAGCCTTTTGGCAAACTATAGGAAAGGCACCAAAAATACTGCTGCTATGATCTGAGATTTTCAGTCTCACCTATAAAATGAGAACATTAGCTTGCATCCCTCTGGGAAGGGTTGAGTAAATTAATCCTGAAGAGCCATTTGCAAATTGCTTGGCAGATAGTGAGCACTCAGGAAAGCTGTCCAAAAGGCAGATACTTAGCTCAGGGACACAGCTAGCCCACAATCCCGGACTCTGGGGAAACTGAGGCATTGCATTTTGGCACTCACTTCAAGGAAAGAAACCAGACCACAGGTCCTGGGGTTGAATCCAGCTGCCACAGCGTCTCCTAGCAGTGGACAGGTAGGAGAAGGCGTGGCAGGTACAGGAGGAAAAACATTGCTGGGAACCCTGAAGCAGGGAACACAGGGATGCCAGGACGCCCGCCCCAAGCTGGAGGCAGCCCCACTGCCCACTGCAGAGACTGCTTCTCCAGGTCCAGCCCTGCTCCTAGCTGCCCTCTGTCCGTTCCTGTCGCGTGGGGGCTCTCTTGAGTTTCCTAAAGAACAGCCCGAGGCCCAGATGGGGTGGTCCACGCAGAAAGTGCGTGCCAAGTGGAGGGCTTGTCCCCAGAGGTCCCCCAGTGGCAGAGATCTCTTACGGGGCTGGGGGTCAACCTCCAAGTTCGCCCCCCGACCCTCGGCAGCTGAGGTCCCTAATGGGGAAATTACCACTGACGGGCAGATCCCCAGCAGAGGTCTCCCCAGACGGCCGCGGGACGCTGAGGCCCAAGGTGGCCGGAGCCCAGCCCTGCCTTCCAGCTCCAGGCTGGCCTTACCTCGCGGTGAGGCCTGGGGCGACGGGGGCGGCGACCGAGCGAGGAGCGCGGGGCCAGGGGGCGGCCTGGCCATGGCCCGGGACCCGCTCCGTGGTGGTCACCGCGACGGTGTCGGCGCTTTGTCTCCCGGGCGGCCGGGCCGGCGCAGCCGCGGGAGAGCGCGGTTCGGGCGAAGAAAGGCGGGGGCAGTTGGACGGTCAGCGATCCACGGGCGCACCCCTTTAACCCTTCCCAACCCGCCCGCCCCCGCGCTCGTTCCGCCCCCGGGTTGGCCAGGCCCGACCCGCCGCGCTCCCGTCGGCCCGCCCCCGAAGCCATTCTTAAAGGGACTGCGACTGATTCCCGAATCTTAAGTGACTTCTCCCAGGAATGAAGATTATGGGAGTAAACACGCTTCTAGAGGTTAGGACAGGCGGCTGATTCGCCCTGAAAAAGCAGGACCACTCCTTGAGCCCCAGGCATGGATTCCGAGCTCCTCCCTGGTTAGGGTTGACAAATGTAAATTTAACCCCCAACTAAATAGGAACAACTCAAAATGCTGAAAATATGTGATTTATAGGAAAAAAGTTGAATACGGAACATTTTGGCATTCTTAAGAAGTCAATAGAGGACAGTACTATATGTACAGGGTGCCTGGCAACCCCACCTTTTGCCCCATGGGAAGAGGGGAAGTTCTGGAGCGTCTTAGAGAAATCACTTCTCTAGGCCTCAATTTCCTCAACTTTAAAATAAAGACAGTCATGGTATGTTAAGTTCATGACACACAGCAAGTGCTCTTAGCAAATAGGAATTGCTGGGGAGAGGAGGTTGTTTTTATTTTTGTTTTTTGTTTTTGTTTTCTCCCCAAAATAGCACAGTTCTACCTGCCTGAACCTGTCTTTACTTCCTGCTCTTGCTACCTGCTCACCACCTTCCAAGACTCAGTCACTGTCAGGTCTTGGCCTGAGGGCAGGAGAGAAATAGGACAGACCAAGTTCATCTCATCTAGTCTTTATTCTATAACCTCTCAATGAGTGCACTGTACCTGAATTAATTAACAGACAAGATGAGTTGTAGAAGTGTTTCTGCTAGGAAGACAGTGGAGTAGAAGACTGGGAGTGCAAATTTAGACAAGGTAGCCAGGGAAAGCTTCCCTCAGGAGCAGGGACCTGAAGGAGGTAAAAGAGGGAGCCATGTAGATTTCTGGGGGAAGGATGTCCCAGGCAGAGGGAACAGGAAGTGCGAAAGTCCTGAGATGGGACCATCCTGAGCATGTTTGAATAGGGAAGAGGCCAGTGGGGCTGGAGTCGAGTGAGAAAGTGGAAGAATTGTAGAAAATAAGGTCAGAGAATACTGGCAAAGGTAGGTTGCTTAGGGCCCTGTGGATCATGGGAAAGACTTTACTTTCAAGACATGAAGAGAGAGACAGCTACCTGATGATATCTAATGTCAGCTGAGCCCCTGGATCCAGCCATACCTGATGCTGCATTAGGTCCTCCAGTAGGAAAGGCAAGGTAAGGTAGAGCTCCAAATCTAGACGCATGCCACATAAGGAAAATGTCAGGCACATGGGCATTTGGGCCTTAGTGTGGGGGAAACTTCCCAGAGGCCTGTGAGTCTTGGCTCTCAGAGCCCCTCATGCTAGAGTAAAAGAGTGACATGGGTGCAAGAGGCAGAATTCAAAAAGCAAACAAACACCTAGCATCTTTTTGTCTTTTTGTCATTATTTATTTATCAATTGAAGTGAAATTCATAAAAAAAGATTACGTATTTAAAAGTGAACATAATGTACGAGGGCTGTCTGGAAAATATCCAGCCATGTAACTGTTCTTCTTATATTAACAATGGCTGGATTTTTTCCAGACAGCCTTCGTATAACATGGTGACTATAGTTGGTAGCACTGTATTGAATAATTGAATTTTCCAAGAGAGTAAAACTTAAATGTACTATATATATATATATGATAAATATGTAAGGTGATAGATATGTTCATTAGCTAGGTGGAGGAATCTCTTCACAATGTATACATATTTCAAACCCTCACTTTAAGTATCTTACAGTTTTGTCAATTTCATCTCAATAAAGCTGACAATAAAAGAAAAAGGACATAGCTCCCAAATTTAAAAAATCACCAGCAAAAAATATAAATAACGGGAACAATTCAGTCATGGTTAGCACATTCACTATGTTGTGAAACTATCCTTTCTATCTAGTTCCAAAACATTTCTGTCACTCCAAAGTAAAACCCTACATCCATTAGCAGTTACTCCCCATTGTCCCCTCCCCCAGCCCCTAGAAACTACTAATCTACTTTCTGTCTGTGTGAATTTACATATTCTAAACATTTCTTATAAACAGGCTCATACAATATTCGTATGTGGCCTTTTGTGACTGGCTTCTTTCACTCAACATTATGTTTCCAGGCTTTATCCATGTTACAGCATGTGTCAGTATCTCCTTCCTGAATGGCTGAGTAGTTTTAGGATTTATTTTATTGTTTGAGAGGAGAGAGAGAAAGAGAGAAGCGGGGAGAGCCCAGAGCAGTCTCCATAGTTGTATATCATTAGTTTTGACATAGTTTCATTCCACACAGGTGGATGTGGGGCTGTGTGGGGCGGAAACTGAACTGGGGGCCTCCCTCATGGGAGGTGAGAACCTTTGCCACCATGCCAGTGGTTACCAGTTGTGTCCCAGTTCAGCATATGGGTTTGCACAGGTTGGGGCCTGGATTCGATCCCCTGGACCTCAGTTATAAGGCAAGTGCTCGACCTGTTGAGCCATCCCAGCATCCCCTCCTTTCATTTATTGATGGGCATTAGGTTGTTTTGGCTGTGAATAAGCCAGGCATTTTTGTGGCTGGACTATACCAGGCTGTAAAAGGGACAGTGATTCAAAAGGACCGGAAAGGGGAATTTGAGAACAAGAACTGGGTTGTGGCTACTGTTACCAAGTCCTGATGATTTTACCTCCAAACCATGTCTTGAGTTTGTCACTTCTCCATCTCTGCCACCACTTCCCCATCCCAGGCCTCTGTCATCTTTCACCAGGTCAGCTGCAGTAACCTTCTCTCTGGTCTCCCTTCTGCCACTCTGGCCCCTGCACCTCCTGAATCCATTATCCACTCAGGGATCTTAGTAAAACTTAAAAATCAAGTCATGACACTCTCTTGCTCAAAGCCTTTCCTTGGCTCCCGTTGCCTCAGGAGCAAATCCAGACTGCTCCCTGTGAGTGACAAGGCTGACTTGTCTTGGCCTCAGCCCACCCCTCCAGCCTCTTCACACACATTTTCCTATCCCTGCTCCCTCAGCTTTGGCCACATGGCTTCCCTCTGTTCCTAGAATGCACCACACTCTGAAACTTTGCACATGCTGGTCCCTCCTAGGACTCATCCTTCAAGCTTTCACTCAGCGGCCATCTCTTCCACAAAGCCATACGACCCCCAATCCCACCCTGTTGAATCTAGCGCCTTTGTTTCCTCTGGTCATTCTTTCAACCAATATTTAGTGAGCACTACTGTGTCCCAGACACCAGGATACAAGTTAAAAAGATAGGGAAGCCGGGATGGCTCAGTGGGTTAAGCACTCAGGGGACTGAGGGTAGAGTCCCGGCCCCGGCCCATGCGGACCCATGTGCTGAGCTGGGGGTTCCCCCAGTTCAGTTCTCTCTCTGTCTCTGTATCTCTCTCTCTCTCTCTCTCTCTGTCAAAAACAATAAAAGAATAAATAGGGGAAGCCGGAATGGCTCAGTGGGTTAAGCGCTCACTTTGCAACGCCGGGGACCAAGGATCGAATCCCGGCCCTGGACCGTACGGAACCATATGCTGAACTGGGAGCTCCCCCAGTTCAGGTCTCTCTCTGTCTCTCTCTCTCTGTCTCTCTCTCTCTCTCTCTCTCTCTCTCTCTCTCTCTCTGTCAAAAATAAATAAATAAATAAAAATATATTAAAAAGAATAAATAAATAAAATAAACAAAAAATACTACATTAAAAAAAAAAATGCTCACTTTTATGTCAGGTGAATTTTTTTTTTTTTTTAAATGACAGATAAGTGTTCCTGCCCTCCCTAACCAGAGGGAAAAAATAAGGAAGCAACATTCATGCAGAACATCAGATGTTGGAAGTCAAGGAGAAAACACAGGGATAGAGCATATGAATTGTGAACAAGGACGGTGGAGTTGCCATTTTCACTAGCAGGCTCCTACAAAAGGTAGCTTTTGAGTAAAGACCTGAAGGAAATAAGGGCACAGGCCGTGCAGATATCCAGAGGGAAAAGCAGTCCTAGCAGCGGGAACAACAAATGCAAAGGCTCAGAGGCAAGAGACATGTCAAGGAGGCCTGTGTGGCTGGAGCAGAGAGAGAATTGAGCTCAGGGAGGTCTGTGGGCTTTTCTCAAAAGCTTGAGGGGATGAGGAAGAACCCGCCAAACAGATGAAAAGGTGCAGACAATGAAGTAGGAGAAAAGCCAGGACAGGCCAATTGTAGGTAGCAAAACTGGGTTTGATGACTGTGTGCCTAAACTCTGCCACCTCTCCACCACCCCAGGTTAGAAGGAAGGTCCATGAGGGCAGGGAGTTTCGTCTGCTGTGCTCAGTGTTGCATCTCCAGTGCCTGGCACAGGGCGTGTCCCATAGTAGATGCTGAGTGACTGGGACATGACTCGGGGCCTCCTAGGAAGTTGCCCATAGGACCTGCTTTCTTGCATCCCTTCCTACTGATCCCCCACTTTGTTCAGCCACCAGCAGGGGAAGACAGTGGTCCAAGCTGGGGTGTGAAGCAGAATTTCCTCCCACAGTGGCTGCCCAAGCCCAGAAGTGGCCAGGACCAGCCAACCAAGAAGGAACTGAAATTGTCCTCCACCACAAACACCTCTCCCAGGCCACAGACTGGGAGGAATGTGGGGGAGGGGAAGTGATAGGAAAGGCCAGAGTACCTGGACCTCAGGAGACCCCCTCCTCTGGTATATACGGAGGAGAAACGGGGACCTGAGCACCGTCAGCCTGAGATCTGGGTCCTGTGTGTGAGTGAATATTACTGAAGGCATGCTCGTTCCTTAGTGTCAGATGGGGGGGTTGGACAGTCCTGCCCTAAAAGGTGGCATCGCTGACTCCTCTCCTTCCCTCCATTATTTTTGGGGCCTCTCATCTCCCTCTCCCCAAATGTTCTCTTCTCTCTTGGGCTGCAGACCACCGTATAAAATTTCTGAATACTTCCTCCCAAGGAACAATTTAAACCTCTGAGTTTCGCCTGCTCCTTATCAATAAGATGTATTGCAGATCGGGCCAGGGCCAAGTTCCTTTTACACAAGCCCCAGATTCTAAAGCAATTTGTAACCATGCTTTGAATGGCAAAGTAATGGACTGAATGTGCACATGTGGGTTCCAATCCCCACTCTACTGTTTTCAAACTGTGACTTCCCTCAAGCCACATCACCTCTCTGTGCCTCAATTTCCTTATCTGTAAAACTGAAGAAATAACAGTCCCCCATCTCATAAGGTGTGCTTATAAGGGATTTCAAGAATAATAGCTAACATTTACTGAGCACTTGCTGTGTTATTTTGCTTTTCATGACAATGCTGAAAAGTAGGAACAATTTACCACCCCCATTTTACTGGTAAAGAAATCAAAGTGAAAGGGCTTGCCTGAACTCACAGTGAGCAAATGAATTTGAATCCAGGCAGTCCGGAATGTGAGTCTACACCTTGCTGCCCCTCTGAGTAATAATATAAAGCCCTTAGAACAGCACCAGCACATAGTAAGTGCTCAATAACTGTTAGGTGTTATTACCTTCTCCTGCTCACAAGTTTTGACTGGCAGTGCAAACATCTTTGAGTAATAGAAAATGTTTAAAATCACAAAGTCAGTATCTGGGAAATGTGGTGTTTGGAGGTTAAGAAAATCAAAGTATTTGGGCCCTTGGGGAAATTTCTAATTAAAAAAAAATAATTTAAAATATTGATTAAAGGGGATGCCAGGATGGCTCAGTGGGTTCAGCACTTGCCTTGCAGCCACGGGGTCTGAGGATCAAGTCCCAGCCCCAGTCTGTATGGACCCATATGCTGAACTGGGGCATGCTTCCCATGCGGGAGGCCCCTGGTTCAGTTCCCACCCTGCACGACCCCACATCCACCTATGTAATGAAACTGTGTCAAAACTAATAATGTTCAGCTGTGGAGACTGTCAAACAATAAAACAAATCTTTTTTCTTAATTAAAAAAAAAATTATTTTATTGTTTTTGACAGAGACAGAGAGAGAGAAAGAGAGAGAGAGAGACAGAGAGAAGGGGGAGGGCCCAGAGCAGTCTCCATAGTTATACGTCATCAGTTTTCGACATGGTTTCATGCTATACAGGTAGACAAGGGCCACGCAGGGCAGAAGCTGGGCTGGGGCCCTCCTTCATGGATTTGAGCCAGGGGTTGAACCTGGGGGCGAGAACCGAACTGGGGGCCTCCTGCATGGGAAGCACACCCCCGTTCAGCATATGGATTTGCACGGGCCAGGGCCAGGATTTGATCCTCGGTCCCTGGGGCTACAAAGCGAGCACTTAACCCGCTGAGCCATCCTGGCTTCCCCTAAAATATATTTTTTAATTGAGGCAAAATTCACATAACATAAAATTAACCATTTTAAAGTACAATTCAGTGACAATTAGAACGTTCACAATGTCATGCAACCACCACCTCTATCTAGTTCCAGAACATTTTCATCACCCCAGAAGTAAACTCCACACCCACTAGCAGTCGGTTACTCCCCACTCCCCCCTTTTCCCAGCCTGGACAACCGCCACTCCACTTCCTGTCCATGGATTCACCTCTTCTGGACATTTCATGTAAATGGAATCTTACAACCCATGACCTTTTGTGTCTGGCTTCTTTCACTCAGCATAACATTTTGAGGTTTGTTGTAGCATGTACCATCCTTTGTATCGTTTCTTTTTCTGTAGCACGTTCTTTGTTCGTTTTTATGGCTAAGAATAGACCACATTTTGCTTATCCATCATCCATTTATGGACATTTGAGTTGTTTCCACCTTTTGCCTATTAGTGAACACCACTGCTATGGAATGAACAGTCATATATAAGTATCTGAATATCTGTTTTGAATTCTTTTGGGTCTCTACTTTTGCTTACATTTTGATGCTGCTTTTAATGCAAACAGGGAAGGAGAGTATTAAGCTGTTCTCAGTCACCTACTCCTGAAGGACCTGAGAACAGGTTTAGCTAATAATCAGCATCGTTGATATAGGGACCTGTCCTAAGTGCTTTACACACAATTTCATTTAATCTTCACAAATACTTTGCCAAGGTGGGTACAGTTCTCATCCCCATTTTGCAGATGAGGAAACTGAGGCTCAGAGAGGTCAAACCACCAGGTGAGGTGACAGATTCAAGGCTCTGATTACAAGCCTGTGCTTCAGAATCACCATCCACCAATAATCACTAAGTACTTATTTCATTTTGCCTCAAAACGATATTTTGAGCACCTAATATGTGCAGGGTCTGTGCTGTGTGCAAGGGATTCAAAGATGAGGGAAACACCAGCCTGCCCTCCAGGAGCTCAGTCCAGTGGGGAGAGGGGGCCACAGAGAGGGTGTGGTAACAAATATATGAGTAATTGTACCATAAGGGACAAGCCCTCTCCAGCTCTCCAGCTTAGAGGATTGATACAGAGGAAGCAATGTCCCCAGGAAACCGGGGTAGACATCAGGCAGAGGTTACATCTCAGGTGGTTTTGAAGGATGAATAGTTGTTTGCCATGCAGAAGAAATGGAAAGGGAATACCAGGCAGTGAGAATAGTATGGGCAAAGGTCTGGAAACATGAAACAGGACAGAAAGGAGTCTGGAGTGGCTGGAGTGTAGGGTGTTTGGTGGATATGTCATGAGATGAGATCATTGGGGTTGAGACTGTGAAGGGGCTTGGAATATCAGGCTAAGGTGTCTGAATTTTATTCACAAATGGGAGCCATGGAAGGTTTAGAGCAGGGGAAAGACATGGTACATAATTAGACTCGTGCCTTGGAAATGAATAATAATTACTATTTATTGAGCAGTTACATGAATTATTTTACTTAATTTTCACTACAGTCCTTTGAGGTAAGTTCATCCTTCATTCTCATGTTACAGATGAGGAAACTGAGGCTCAGAGAGCCAAATTACTTGCCCCAGCACTAAAGAAAGAAGGCAGGTATTAAACCATGCCCCAAGTCCGTGTTCTCGGCCCTGGTAGCCCTTTGACAGTGGATTGGAGCCGTGGAGCCTGGGAGGTTTACAGGAGGCTTGCGAGGAACACAGGAGCCAGGAGTCCAGGAAGAGCATGGCGGCGAGGCTGCCGAGTTAAGGCGGCGCAGGAAGCCGGTCCCCAGCCCTCTACCACCTGAGGCCACGAGAGGGCGCCAGAGCTCCTCGTAAGCCGGCTGCAGCCCGCTGGCTCCGCAGCCTGGGACGCTGGCCAAGAGTGCACACCTGGGAAGCTCGTGCGTCCCACGCTGATCCCGGTTAGGAGTGGGGACCGCCGGAGTAACTAAGTTGTCTGTCCTCTGCGGTACCGTTGGGGCCTTTAATTACCGGGATTGGAAGTGAATAATTATCTGAGGGGCCTCAAGCCACTGACTCACTTCCCCTCAGAAACCAGATTGGGATGGGGGGGGTGGGGGCTCTGGGCTAAGCTCAGGAATTTGGAGCCTGAGTGGAAATCCCTGCCCGACTGCTTACCAGTCTTGTAATTTGGGCACATTCCTTTACTTCTGTGTGCCTCAGTTTCCACCTCTGTCAAATGAAGAGAAATGACATACTCTCCTTCCTACGATGGTTGGGAAGATTAAATCGTCAATCCGTGTAAAGCTCTCAAAATAATGCCTGGCACATAATGCTCTAATAAGGGTACATTCTGTTGTTATCATCATCAGCAGCAGCAGCATCAGCATCATTTGGGCATAGTAGGCAGTTAAAAGCTGGGGTTCTGCAATCATATAGGCCTTGGGTCCAGACCAGCTGCTTCAGTTACTTAGCAGTTGTGTGACTTCGGACACATCACTTCACTGCCTTGTGCCTCAGATTCCTCATCTGAAAAATGGGGAAATTCATAGCAAATCCTTCCCAGTGGAAAGGAGGTGGGAGGGTATAATATTGCCTGTTATGGTCTCAGCTTAGTGTACACTTCTAGAAATGGAGTCCAGATTATAAAAACTGTTCATCCTTTTCTTAGGCAAGGACTTGGGGCAAAGTTAGAGTCAAAGGCACTGGGGGAGACAGGAAAGGGAACCAAAGCTGCGGGAAGGAAGCTGAGGGTGTAGGTGGCATCAGACACCTGTGCTCAGCCGATTAGATGTGAGATCAGGAATCCAGCCTGGAGAGTTCTGACAGCCCAGGCGGGAGGAGGAAGGGCCCAGTTATAGATTATTTTCTGATGCTCTTTCCTGAACCTCCCAGCCTCTGTTGGACCCTGATGGGTGGGGAAGGGGTTGGTTGGGCACTCCCAGAGCTGTCTTGTGCTCTGTATTAATGTGCAATATAATAAATCACTCCCTAACTTAGTGGCTTAAAAGTCCAAAGTCTTATCTCAATCAGTTAGGAGATTCAAAGTACAACCATTCATCGTGAGGTAAACTCCTCTCTTGTCCTGTGAAATCAAACATGTCTGCTTCCACAACACAAAGGTATGGCAGGCCTAGGACATGCCCATTGCAAGGTCCTGAGAGAAGTCTAAATCCTTAAGCCTCTTTGGCTAGATGCTCTATTCTCCAGGCATGCCGGGGCTGTGGTCGCATCTTCTGGACACACTGGGCTGGGGGCAGGGGTCCTGCCTCTGGCCATACGGGGATGGTATTCCTGCCCCCAAGGCTCTGTGCCCATCCATGGCTTTACGGGCACAGCCCTGGCCACAGGGTTCCTGGGCTGTGATTGCAAAACCACTGGAGTCGTAAGGGGATGGAGTCACCATGGCAGCCTTGTGCCATGACTTCACGAGGGATCACCCCAGTGGGAGCTCTCCGTGGGGGCCCCACCCTCAAGGTGGCCCTCAGCATGCGTTGTGCTATTGGTAGCTCCTCCAAAATCAGGTGGAGGCAGCCACACTCCACACAGCTTTGCTGGAGCCGCTCCTGAGGTAGCTGAGTGGATGAAGGTGAAGAGCCCAGCAGCAGCCCCTCCTTTGAAACCCTCCTGTGAATGATAGACCTTCACACCCATTTTACAGGTGAGGCTACTGAGGCTTGAGAGTAAAGAGTGTAGTCCAAGGTCACCCAGCCAGTGAGTGGAGGACTTGGGGTCCATCAACACAGAAAATTATATTTGTCAGCACTGGTTTAGAGGAATGCCTGGCATCAAACAAGCCTCAAAAACTATTAATTATATTACTAACCCTAGATCTGTTAACTATTATAATTACCGGTATAGTGTTGTTATATCTGTTACTGTTAATCCTGTCCTAGCCTATTATTATTTTTATACTCACCATTAATCCTGTAACTATTAAATGTTGTTATTGTTAACTAGTGTTATTATACTATATTATTATATTATATTATTATATTATATTTCTTATTAATATTATCACTACCTATTTCATAGTATAAATTCTATAAGCCTTAGCTCCTATTTTTACTGTTGATTCTAGACATGTTAACTGTTATTATCTTATTTATTATTACTACTAATATCCTATTGTTATTTTATATTGGCTGTTAATCCTGTAATAATCATAACTATTATTAATTACACCTTTTAACTATTTTATATTATATATTTTATCAACCCATTTATTCTTAATCTTGTACCACTTAACTTTCACTTGTTATTAATATTAATTGATAACATTACTATTAATAGTGTTGATAAGTATTTATTAATATTGTTGTT
>PVKE010001308.1:46500-103727 GCA_004027555.1 Craseonycteris thonglongyai
CATGAGGACCGAGGATCGAATCCCGGCTCCGGCCCAGGCAGGACCCACGTGCTGAACTGGGGAGTTCCCATAGTTTGGTTCTCTAACTGTCTCTGTCTCTGTCTCTCTCTCTATCTGTCAAAAAGTAAAATAGAAATAACTATGCACTGAAGACAAAAAGATAATTTCTCTCTATAAATGTGAAAAGATAAAAAAAAAATTAAAAAAAAAAAAATATTGTTGTTGACTGTTGTTTTGCCCCTGTAATTTGGCAGGCAGCAGGTGCTTTCATCGATTGGAAAGGAGGGTAGTTGGACCTCCTCAGCTTAGACTGCCTACCTGGTTTCCAGGGAGTTCTAATAAACCTTTTTCTTTTGGGGCCCCAGTCAACAGTGGAGTGGGAGGAGCCACAGCCGGCCAGCCTGCTCACAGAGAAGATGAAATTGGTGCTCTGCGCCATGGTGCTCTCAAATCTAGGGCAAGGCAAAGCAATGGAACGGGTATTCGTTGTAAACCCTTTGCCTTTCTAAGGAAAAACAAAAACGAAAAGTGAGAAGTCTCGATCAGAGAGCATGAACAAGAAACTGGACTCTGGAGGGGATGTTGGTGAGAAGAAATTAAGTGAGAAAGAAAACCACTTTGGGCTTCAGAGAAATCTGGTGCGAGCGAGGTCTCGCATGGTGATTAAAAAGGGGAAGAACCACAAGTCTCCATTTAAGTCAGCAGAACTGCCATCTGGGCAGTGAGAGGGAAAGTGCTTGTGGTGGGCAGATTTCAGCAACCATTTGACAACTGCTGTGTACCTGGCAGCGGTTTGACTACAGGCAAGTAACTGCTCTCTCTGGCCTTCTGTCTCCCCAAATGTAATAAAGAGATAACACTATAGGGTGCGGAGTTTAGGCTTCCCTGATACCTTCCCCCCACCTTGTCTGACATCTTCAGATGGGGTGTGATGGGTTGCCAACTACAGACTTTTAAGCTCCAATCCAAAAACTCAACAAGTCCTTCTGTTCAAAACCTTCCGTGGCTCCCTATTGCCCTCAAGAGAATTCTCAAACTTGTCACCAGGACCTTCCAGTCTCCATGTGATAGGTTGGCCTTTCCAATGTCATCTCTTTTCATCTATTAGTCTAGGTATCACCACTGCCTTCTTTATGTTCCTCAAACACACCAAGCTTATTCACACCTCAGGACCTTTGCATTTGCTGCTGTTCCTTTGATCTGGAATGCCCTTCCCTCAGATCTTATCATGCCTGGATCCTTCTTGTTGTGGGGTGGGCAAAGGGGTGGTCTCAGCTTCAATGTTAGCTCTTCAAGGAAGTCCTCCCTGAGTCTCCAGTCTAAAACAGCCTCTTCCCACTCTCCATCCTATAACTAGTTGTCATCTTCATAATACATTATCCCATTAATTTATTTATGCTCTCTGTCCCCCCACCAGAATGTCAGCTCCATGATGGCAGGGATATTTGTCTTGTTTACTGTTGTGTCCCCAGCACATAGAACAGTGCCTGGCACACAATAGGTATTTAATACATATTTGTGGAAAGCACACAGCTGTGGCCAGTTCGTTCAAGTGTTATGGGACTCCAGTGATCCTACAGCAGACCAGCCCTCTGTCCCCATCTGGGTAGAGTCTGGAAATCCCCACCTTTCGGGGAGCCCTTTCTGTAGCTCCAAGGGCAGGACTAGGCTTGATTGTTTCATAAACACTCATGTAGCAGTGTTTTCCCTTGGGCAAAGTCCCACGCTAACTGCTTTATTAACTCATTTACTCCTCACAGGAACCCAGTGGAGTGAGTATGCTTATTATTTCCATTTCATAGATGAGGAAACTGAGGTATGGAGAAGTCCAGTCATTTGCCCAAGGCTAGTAAGAGGGGGAGGCAGTGGAGTGGAGTATGCTGTCTGGGAAGGAGTGATGTGGCCCGTGCAAGCTGGGGGCGTGAACGACTTGTTTCATGTGTGGGAGGGTGAGAAGAATTAGCATTTCTCTCTCCCCTCGCTCCCACGTGTTGAGGGAAGGGCTGGCTGAGAGTATCCTCCATCTCAGACTAGGGGGAACCCTACTGTCAACCTCACCCCACCTAAGGCCATAGAGAAAATGAAAGTATTCCGGAGAAAGCAGAGAAAGCCCATAGGGCATGGGAGCCAGCGGTCCGGGAGAGCTCCCTGGAGAAAGATGTACTCCTGGAGTGCGGGGATGGGTTGTGGGCTGGTCCTACAGAGGCTGATCTATGTGCGCACGCACGAGCTGAAGGCAAGAGCAGAGATGAGGCTGGGGACGGAATCCGAATGGGGATGCTGGGGTCGTGGCGGGTCGACTCAACAGTTTCGGATAATCGGGGCCGGGCGGTGTTGGGATCGTTCCCTGGGTGATGATGAAAGCTGCAGTCGCTATTGCACGGACCCACCGGGCGCGCGCAGATAAGGCCCCGCGAGAGAGTCCACAGGGTCGCGCCCCCTGGAGGCTAGGCGTCTTGGCCTGGCCCCGCCCTCAGGACCCGCCTTTCTAACATCTGGCCCCGCCCCCGCGGTGCTGAGGCACTCGGTGGTCTCCGGGCGCTAGGTGGGTGGGGCCAAAGTTGTTCCGCTTCTCCGGCCGCTCCTTCCCTTCTTTAGGCTGCCCGGGGAGAAATTGGGTGGGCACGTTGGAGCGCTTGGCTTCCCAAAGCCCCGCCTCGCTGCGGACCCGTGTTTGAGACCCTGGACTAGGGCCTAGATTAAGAACCTGGTCCGCCGCGGAGGACCAGGGGCGGTGGGCGGGGCCACGAAAGCCCCGCCCGTGGCCTCGTGTGGGACGGGGGCGGGGCCTCGTGTGGCCAAGCTCCGCCCTGGTCTCCCTCCCCCGCCAGGCTCCGCTAGCACAGTCGGTTCCTCTTTACATAACGGCGCGGGGCGGCATGGGCACGGGCCACCGCCTCCGCCTCCGCCTGGTCCTCTGCCCGGACTATCGCGGCCCGCGGTGGCGACGGCGGCATCAGCAGCAAAGTTTCCCCGGCGGCGGCCCGGGGGCGCATCCTCCAGCAACTGTCAAAGCACTGGCGGCGGAAATGATGAGACGCTGGCCATTTTCCGAGCTCGGGTTTCCTGCCTGAGCCCCGCTCGAGCGAGCCGCGAGCCAGCAGCAGGCGCGCGGGAGAGAACGCGCCCGGGGCGGGGGCCCGCCCGCCCCCTCGGGATTTCGGGGGGCCGGGGGCGTGCGACGCCATGGGCCAGCCGGGCCCGGACCCCCTCTCTCTCAGGTAAGCCGGCGCTCTCCTGCGGGGCTGAGAGGGCTTTAATGGGGAAGAGGAGGCCCATGTCTAGTTCTGCCTAGTGTCTGCGCACTCCCCCAAGGGCCTAAAATGTCCTGAAGCTAACTCGGATGGGGGTGTTCCGGGGTGACCTTCCCCCAGCTCCTGAGACACCCTCCCAGAGACACCCCCACCCACACACGTGCTGGGGATGTAATGGGGCTAAGCTGAGGCAGTGGGGGAGGCAGTGGGGGAGGCACTGAGAGGGTATGGCTAACACCCCTAGTCTATCGAGGGCAGCATTCCTCTCAACTTGTGCCTGGTGAGGAAGGGTCAGGGGTCTTTGCTTGGTACCTTGAAAGCGAAAGTAGTCAAACTGAGGCTGTAAGAATGAAGAGCCCCTCTGGCCGCTGCTCCCTACCCCCTCTCCCAGACCAGGCCATGTGGCTAAGAAGGTAGCACATGATTTGGGAAGCCCCTCGCCCACTCCCTTCAATGTGTGTGTGGGGCAGTGTCAGGCACCCCATGTCACTGAATATGGGGGTTCACAAGGACTAGGGAGCCCCAGAGCCCAGGTCTCTTTGGGCTTGTACTCTCACAACTAGGACCTAGGGTTAGAGAGGAATCCTCCCACCAAAAAAGAGGAATGAGATGGAGTGTACTGGACTTATAGGTTAGCAGAGCTGGGAGGGTATTTCAGAGGCCTTTAATGCCTGGTGAAGAAATTCCCTCCCACCCTTCCTCCCTCTTTGGCCACAGGGCTTTTGGAATGATGGGGACTGCATTTGAGGAACTGGGGAGGGGGGGCCCTGCCTGTCCCGCTTCTTTATTTCTTAAGTTTCCTCATTCTCCTGTTTCTCTTCCCCATTCCCGGGGCCACAATGATGTAGGTGAGGAGGTCATTGCCTGCAGCTGGGGGCCTCCTGGGTGGGGCATGGCCAGGACAGACTGAGTGGGAGGAAGTGAAATTGGGCTTCAGACAGGGGCTTCAGAGCAGAGGGCCTGGCTAGGTGACGTCTGCAGGGCCCAGGTCCAGCTTGGGGGCAGGAGGGGCTGAGACCTGACCTGTACCCCACTTGCCTGGGAGATGAGCATCCCGTGATACCCTCCAACTGCCAGGCTCAGCTGGGGCCATTAGCCCAACTTGCCTCCCCATTTATAGTCCAGCCTCTGGGCCCCTGCCAGGGCAGTGGGCGCGTGGGTCTCCAGGGTTGTGGGCCAGAGTTGTGTCTGGATTTCCCATCATTGACCTGGCTGCCAGAGCGGAAACAGCTCTGGAGGCTGCCGGGAGCCTGCGGGGGCTGGAGACACAGCTCTAATGGGGGGAGAGGAGACAGAGGCCGCTTGGGTGGGTTGGGGTCAGCGGATGAGAGGCCAGGGCCTATTGGGGAAGTTGGAAGGGTTTTTAATACACTTTTTCTGAGCCTTTTCCCACAACCCCCACCGGGGAGGGGGGGGAATCCTTCTGAGCCAAAGAGTGAACATTCCTAGAACTTGTGTGAGTCCCTGAGGGCCACAGAGGCCACCAGCTGGGAAGGGGCTGACTGGACTGCAGTGTTAACTGCTGGGGCCTGAGGACCTTCAGGGGCAGAGGAGTGTCCTAGAGGTTTAGGTTCAATTCTCCCACTGCCTATTTCTAGCTGAGGCTAGAGGCAAGTGACATTCATAAAACTCAGTTTCCCTTTATATTAAATGGGGATAATAAGTTTGTGGTAGAGACGTAATGAGCCAGCGTGTGAGAAGCACAGGCTGTTACAGGTGGAGGTGGTGATTTTATCATTGCTGTCATTAGTGGTACAGGTTATGGAATGTTCATTAATGGCACCTTGAACACCTCCTGTATGATCAGCTCTGGTGCTTCCTAAGTCCTGGAGAGAAGAACTCAGAAGACCCTGGCAGGATGAAGTGCTTTCTGGCTACGAAGCTTTGCTTAACCACCTGACCTCAGTTTCCTCATCTGTCAAATGAATGTGATAATAGTACCTGCTTTTTAGGGAGGAGTAATAATGATGAGATTGTTGTTCTGTTTGTCACAGATGTTAACTCCGCTTGTTTTCCTACAGCTCCCCTTCCCCCTATTCTTCTGAACCCTGGACAAATCAGATTCTGGAGAACCACTCCAGATAATGGTGGTAACCTGGGCTTAGCAGGTGCTGGGTAGCTGAGCAGCCGTTAAGCATGTGGGGCCCCTTGGATGAGCGGGATCCAGCTATGCCACCCCAGGACACCCTCCACTTCCTGGATGGACCCTTTCTAAGGGCAGAAAGGGGGCAAGGCTGAAGGCACTTGGAGGGAACTCCCTCCAGTCCTAGGACCCCGCACACTTTGAGTGTCAGAGACAGCACATAAATCACTTAGTACTGGGCCTGGCACTCAATAAACATAGATATTATTATTTGTTAAATGAGAGGCCTTTATTGTTAAGTTTCCACTTCTCCCTCATAGCATCATGGGCTTTGAAGTCAAATGTGGGCTCTGCCAGCTTCTAGCTATAAAGCCTTAGGCCAGTTACTTCTCTGGGCCTATCCTGCCCCCCTGCGGCCAAGAACCCCAGCCTCTCCAGGGCATTTGAGCCTGTATGTGAGCTCACATTTGAAGTATATAAGCCTGACACAGAATGTGGGTATAATTGTGTTACCTTGGGCGTGTCCCTTAACCTCTGTGAGTGACAGATCTCTTCATGGCAGTACAAGTGACTACATAATCAGGTTGTTTTGAGCTGAGGCATGCACAGTGCCTGGCATACAGTCAGTGCTCAATAACTGTGAGCTACTCCTGTTAATGCCTGAGAGGGGCTGACACTTAATGCCAGGTTTCCTGGGAAATGGTCCTGAGGGGACCCTGGGTGGGGTAGGAAGCTGCTTCCATCTGTCAGATAAGCGAAGCCTGCCTCAAAGAGTCCAGAGGTGGAACACCAGTTGCTTATTCCCAGACGGACCCTATTCTCAACTACCCATCCTCCCTGAGGAAACTGAGGCGGGCAGGCAGCCCAGGGGAAGTGACTCAGCTGGGGTCACTCGCTGAGTCAGGCTTAATTGGACCCAGGAGCCCTGTGCCCCAGCTCTCTGGCTTCTAGGAGCCTGAGGTCCCTTGTGGACTGGTCATGTCCAAAGGCCATTTCTGGATACCCACTTGCTAGGGCTCTGAGGCCTGAGCGACCAATATTCTTTGGTCAGTACTCTGGGACCCCACTGGCCACCGTCGGACTGCTCAGGCCAGTGTCCTTCCTCCCTGCAGGGGCCAGGGGCACTTCCCCAGGAGAGCAGGTCCTCCTGATGTCCCTCAGCCTGCCCAGGCCGGAAACCCAGCAGCTGAGCAGATGGCTGGAAGATTTTTCCTCCCACGCCACCCTGTCAGGGGTCGGCGAGGGGGGCTGGGCTGCAGGCTTCCTTGTGAGCCAGGCCTGGAGCCCCTGGGGGCCTGCCCGGATGTGGGCCCCCACCCTGGCTGGCCAGGAGGAGCCTACTGCTGCCCCATGTGTCCCTAGGGAGGCCTGGGAGGGAGGAAGTCTGTGCCCTGCTTACCGGGAGCTGACTCACAGGGCGCCTGAAGGGGGGCTGGCCTTGGGCGGCAGAGGGGGGACACGAGGGCCTCTGGCACACAGCATCGGCCCTTTGAGAGCTGACACTAGTGTCATCTCGCAGGAGGGATCCAGGGAGGGTGATGGAAGTGGGGAGAGGCACAGGAGTGGGTGGGCTTGAGTGCACCCCTCCTCAGTCCCCCGGAGCAGCACTGCCAATGCGGTAGGGGCTTGCTGAGATGCTTCTCCTTGTTAGGGTCTCACCCTTCCTCTCTCTTCAATCCTGGAAGAAGTCTGCCCATTCTTGGGGGAATGGTTCCTGGCTTCCCCCACCCCCACCTCCACCTCCCAAGCCTAGCTGGGGCCAGGGTGTCAGGCTAGGGGTGGGGACAGAGGAAGCCAGAGGACATTTCCTGTCTGGCAGACTGTGCTGGCCTGATAAATGTCCTGAGCACTAGGTGACCCAAGAGAGGGTGTGTCAGGGCCCCCCTGGCTACCCAAGGGTGTGGGGCAGACCCCACCTCTCAGCCTCCCTGGTGCTCCCAAGCCCTTGCTCCCTACTTCCCAGGGTCTTCTCTTGCCAGCTTGAATGGTGTGACAAAGCAGCTGGCCACCTGCCAGGCAGTGTGTGTTGGAATCCCCCCAACTCTCTGGGCCTCCTTGGGCAGGGGGTCTGGGTTCTTGGAGAAGTTGGTACTGTGGGTGGGAAAGACAGAAATGCTCCCTGTGGTCTCCCTGGAGGAGGTGTCTCAGAAGTTGTGGGACTTCCTACCCAAACATCTGTGAGCTGTGGACCTGGGGAGGGTGAAGTCTCTTGACTGGCTCATCTTAACTTCATTTATAACAATTTAAAATATCCTCCCCAAGCCTTGGCAGGTGTAAGTCCCACAAGTAAAGGCCTTCTATGAACCCAGGCCTGATAATTCCAAGGGAAATGTTTGCTTCTCAAGATTACATTACCCAGGAAGACTGGGTAGAGGAGAGTCTGAAAGTTCCTATCTCTGGGGGTCATAGGTTCGAGAGGGTCCCACAGCTCAGAGCCAGGATTTCCATATGTTTAAGAGCCTGATTTCTCCCTGACTTGGTAGGGGCTGGAGGGTCCCTTAAGATGGATGTATTTTAGTGGGGGGCAGTAGATGCAGGCTCAGACTTCAGGATCTTTGCCTGGTCACCCTTAGCAACCACTCCTGTAGACACAGTTCTGAACTCAGGCTTCTGGGACGCAGACCCTTCCTGCAACCCTAGGGTGGGCACGGCGGCCTCCATCTCCATATGTTTGCTGTGGAGATCTGGGGTTGGGGTGTAAGGATGCAGTCTTCCTGCCCCACATCATATACTCCTAATCCCTCACCCCACTGTGGGATTTGGGGGAATCCTGGAGCCTCTCCCAGCAACAGGGGACTCCTTGCCCCAGAAGGTCAGGCTGAGCAGGTGGGGGGAACCCCTGCATTTGCAGGCCCCTCTGTGTGGAAGGCTGTTTGCTCCTCTGGCTTCCCAGGCTCCCAGGTGCTCTAATGATGGTACAGAAGTGCCCCAAAGATCCCCGTGCTCAGCCTGGGGGCTCCTGGGGACACCCAGGGGATTAATAATTGCTTTCTGCCAAGAGCTTTTCAGCCTCTGATCCCAGGGTTGGTGTGATCTGATCAGTTGCTCATCCTTCGTGCCTGGCACATAGTAAGCACAGGCCTAGTAAACAACTAGCACCTGGCCTGAGGCCCAAGGAGGGGACCACCTTCCTGTGGCCTTGTTGCCCACAGAGCAGGAAACCTCCCCAGTGCGGGCCTAGCTGGGTGCTCCCACTGGCCATTTCCGGCTAGGCCCCCCTCCCCAGTGCAGGCCTAGCTGAGTGCTCCCATTGGCCATTTCCTGCTCAGAGACCCTGCCTGGAGCTGCCTGAGCAGCCCCTCTCCCTTGAGAAAGTCTTGAGTTTGGGTTCCTGTGATGCCCCCTGCCCACCCTGGCCCACAGGCCAGACTCCTGCTGTGGCTTCTTGCAGCAGGTAGGCCTGACCTTCTCTGGAGCTGGAACTCCTCTGTCCTAACAGTAATGGCAGAAAAATGACAACAGCCACTATTTCTTGAGCCCTGTGCCAAGTGCACCACAGACATCTGTTCTTGGAATGCTCCTAGTGAATGCCAAGAACATCAGCCCACTTTACAGATGGGGACACTGAGGCTCAGAGAGGGAAGCCCCTCTTCATCAGCTGGTGATGAAGTGACCCCAGGTTTGGTTGATAGCTCTACCATGGAGAGGTCATCAGGGTGGGGGTTTCATTGGGTTTCTTGGATCCCCTCTGCCTTTTCTGTCATTCCATGTGGGCTGGGAGCATGACTCCCGTGAGTATGCTGAATGGCAGCCTGTCTCAACCACGTGAGTTCATAATTCATAGAACCAGTGTTTCCAGAGCACCTACCTGATCTGGCCAGGCGCTGGGGAGTGGGCCTCTCAGCCTGCTGGGCCATACACCCCAGGTGCAGGGAGGTGGACAGTAGACTGTAGGGCTCGTGTTTACCGAGCCCTTGCCAGAAGAGCAAGCTGGGTTCTAATTCCCAACTCTGCCCCTCACTGGCCTTGTGATTCCAGGCAAGGCACTCCTCCCACACTTCACACTTCAGTTTTCTCATCTATAAAATGGGCCTAATGCTTGGACTGCCCTCCCCAACCCCTTCCAATAGGGAATAAACAAGTGAATAAATGCACTGTTTAGCACAGAGCAGGGCACAAAGAGAGCATGTACTAGTGTCATTTATTGTTGTTTTTTTTCACCCTATGGCTGTTTTCCTAACCACCTGGGAGGTTTGGGACCTGGATGGAAGAGCTGAATGAAACCCCCTCCTGGATCGCACTCCTTCATTCAGTGGGAAGCGAGTCTTCATTATGGTGTACATGTGTGTGTGAAAGAGAGCGATCCCAGGAGAGCAGATTGCTGTCTGATTCACTGCTGTATCCCCAGGGCTAAATGCAGTATCTGACACACAGTAGGCCCTTAGTAATATTTGGGGGGGCAAATGAGCAGCCATGATTGGGGGGCGGCCCAGGCTCAGCCAGTCATAGTTGGAAGGACAGTACTGATAACTAGAGAGCTCCAGAGTTCAGCACTGTGGACAGCACAGGGTGGGGATTTCTGCCCTTTGCATTGTGTGGTGCCCAAGGAAGGACCTGGTAGGGTGGATGGGCAAGGTTCTGCCTGTCCTGACAATGCCCCACGAGAGCAAGGAATATCTTTGTACCTCTTGTGAATCTTGTTAGTTTATCCTTTTTTATTTGTTGTTTTGTTTATTTATTTTAAAGATTTATGTTATTGTTTGAGAGGTGAGAGAGAAGTGGGAGGGCCCAGAGCAGTCTCCATAATTGGACGTCATTAGTTGTGACATGGTTTCATTCCACACAGATGGATGTGGGGCGATGCGGGGTGGGAACTGAACCAGGGCCTCCCCTATGGAAAGCGAGAACCTTCACCGCCATTCGGTTGGTGGTGACCAGGTATGCCGCAGTTCAGCATATTGGTTTGCACAGGCTGGGGCTGGGGCCAGGATTTGGTCCCCAGACCTTGTGGATCAAATTTTTATTGAAACCAATAATATACTCTCATTGTAACATTTAAATAACAATAACAGCAGCCAACCCTTATTAAGTTTTTTCTAGTTTCTAAGGCCTTTACACAATAACTCAAATAATCCTCACACTTCTATGATGTAGGAGGTATGGTCATGGTCCCCCTTTTACAGATGGGGAAACTAAGGCAGAGATAAATCAAAGAACTCACCCAAGGACACACAGCTAGTTAAGTGGTGGGGCTAGGATTTGAACTAGGCTCCAGGCTTCATGCTCTTTGCCATATTTTTCAGAGACAAGTAGCAGTCTTCCTTGGTCGCTTCCCTGACCCTGTATCCCAGTCCTGGCTCCTCCCCAGAGGTCACCAGTTTCTGGATGGGTCTGATCCAGCCACACCTTTCTTGCCCACCACTTATATACATTTTTGTGTTCACAGAAATTGGTAGTTTGGTTTTGCTTGTGTTTATGTGAATAGGATCACACAGTTTGTGGTGTTCTGTGCTTTGCTTTTCGCTTGCGGCGGGCCTTGGCGAGCTTCTCAAGGTGGTGGTGTAGACAGTCCCCATCCTTTCCCACTGCTGCCCGGTGTGCCAGCCTGCAGGTGCACCCGTGTAGTTCACCAGTCTCTGGCTGATGGGCATTTAGGTTGTGACAAGAAAAAAATTCTGAGCTGTTCTAAATTAAAATTACAGCAGCTGGAGAGTGAGAGAAAGAGAACAGTTAGCCTGTTACTAGCTGTGGGCCAGCCTGGACAAAAGATTGTTCACATTCCTGTGTAGCTGTTAGAATTTAGGATTCATTTCCAAGTGGCTATTTTCATGATTATTGATCCTCAGGAGCCTCCACTTCTAATTTACACACGAAGTCTCTACTCTGCTGCCCACAGCTAATCCACAGGAGCAAGCACTTCCTTGAGGGGTCTGCACCTATCCCAGAACTAGCCCTGCTTCAGATTCTCCCATCCCTTGTCTATAGCTAATGTAAATCCTCCCAGAAAAGCCTCCTGTTCCTCCTCCTCATGTATGAAAACGTTTGCAAAACTCCATGACAACGGACATGTTTGTCTTTGCTACCTAGCCATGCTGCTGGTGGTTAAGACTCCATGCCCTAAGAAGACCTGCCTTCTCCTACCCCCATGCTGGTAAACCCTTCTTTTAACAAAAAGACTTTCAGCAATGGAAGTTACATTTTTTGTTTAATAGTTGTATCTACGTTTTCCCTACTATAACCATTGGAGCAGGAAACATCTAGCACTGGATTGTCCTGTATGTGCCTCTCTGCGCATGTCAGCAAGTACTTCTCTTGAATACTTAAAAGTGGAATTACTGGGTCTGAGATCCTATCGAGTCGTGTGCCTAAAAGGCGATATCCTTTATGGGTACCCAGCAACACGGTAGGGAGGTGCCCATTTCCATGCATCTTCACCTGCATTAGGTGTTATGATTTCTGATTTTGATGTGGTGCCTGGTGAATGACAAGCCCTTGGTGGTGGTTTCAAGTGGTCAGCGCTCACCGGTCTGCTCACTCCTTGTTGCCCATCCGCATTGTCTTTCAGCCTGGCCACTCCACCTCGGTCTCCGCTATGAATGGGCCCGCCCTGCAGTCCTCCGCTTCCTCCGCGCCTTCTGCCGCCTCGTCTACAACCTCGGCCCCGTTCCCTAGGGGCTGGAGCGAGTTCTGCGAGCTGCACGCTGTGGCCACCGCCAGGGCGCTGGCCCGGCAGTACTGGCTCTTCGTCCGCGAGCACCCGCAGCACGCGCCGCTGCGTGCGGAGCTCGTGTCGCTGCAGTTCACCGACCTCTTCCAGCTCTACTTCTGCCGCGAGGTGCGCCAGGGCCGGGCGCTCGGGCTGCCCGCGAGGGACTACCGGGAGGCGGGTCGCGGGCCCCCGGCCAAGGCCGAGGCTTCCCCCGCTGAGCCGGGCCCCGCCGCCCCTGCCCTGCCCAAGGCCCGCAGCTCGGAGGAGCTGGCCCCGCCACGGCCGCCTGCGCCCTGCACCCTCCAGCAGCTGCGCCACAGCCTCCGCCACATCATCCGCCGCCGCTCGGCCGGGGAGCTGCCAGCCGCTGGGGCGGCGGGGGAGACCCGGGCTAAGCCTGGCCTGGCCAGGAAGCTCCTGCCCTGGAGCCTGGCCCGGGAGCCGCCGCCCGAGGCCCTCAAGGAGACGGTGCTGCGCTACAGCCTGGCCGACGAGGCCTCCATGGACAGCGGGGCGCGCTGGCAGCGGGGACGCCTGGCCCTGTGGCGAGCCCGAGGCCCAGACGGCAGCGCGGACCGCGTGCTGGAGCTCTTCGACCCGCCCAAGGTAGGCACGCGGCTGCGCAGGTCGCGCACTGCGTCGGCGTTCTCGCGCAGTCGTGTGTGCGGGTGGTGACAGCTGAGGGGGCGGCGTCCTCGTTTTCCAGCAAGTGGCCGCAAAGTGCCCAGAGGGAAGTATAGCTCTTCATAAATGAACTTTTTCTTTGAGAATCATTTGCTTTATAGAAAAGCTGCAAAGGTAGTGCAGGGTTTCCTTACAGGCGTCACCCAGCTTCGCCTAATGTTAACGTCTTATATTACTGTGTACCGTACTTTTTCATAACTACGGAACCGATGTTGGTCATTGCTATGGACTAGACTTTGAGCTTTCTTTGGATTTTGCTAGTTTTACCTAATGTCCCTTTTTATTCTAGGATACAGTCAGTATTAGATTCAGTTGCCACATCTCCTTCGTGCCTCTTGGCTGTGACAGTTTCTCAAGCTTTCCTTAGTTTTTATGACCTTGACAGTTTTGAGTACTGGTCAGGGATTTTGTAGAATGTGGGTGTCACATGGGCTGTGGCAGGTTAGTCCAAGGTCTGAAAACCCCGACCCAGTTTGACCATGACAATTAGGAGGTTGTTTCCTGGGGGTTTCAAAGCCAACATGGAATTCCTTTGCAGTCATACTTTGTGGATGCCTTATTTTCTTTCAACTTGTAACAGTATTATCTTTCTCCTTTTCGACCAACTTAATTCCAGCAATGCAGTTGAGGCTGACGGGTCCCTGTTCCACACACCTGGTCCATCTCTGACTCTGGATATTAGGTTGACAGCACTGTGTGGCTTTCATTTAATTCATTCCTCTCTGGTCCTATTGTGGGCTAGGGCCTTGCTCTAGAGAAGGAGCAAAGCAGATGTGATCCTGGTCCTCAGGAGTAATGAACTGGGTAATGGAGGAGACTGACAGTTATTCATTTTTTGAGCGCCTACTATGTACCAGGGACACACTAGGTGCAGGGAGAACAGGCATCGTGGTGGGGCTATTGAAGGCATAGACCTACAAATGAGCGTGGAATTATAAATTACATACTGTGTTCTAAAGGATAAAGAAAGCAATGGGGCCTCTTCGAGGATAGCCGAAGGGCCCTAATTTGGGGCAGTATTGTCAAAGAATCCTCTTGTGTGAAGTAACCATCTCTTCAATCTCACTGCAGTGTCATGTGCACACAGTGGAGTGTGGGACGTGAGCCTGAAGCTCCATGTGTGTACCCAGTGACCCAGTACCCCAGGGTCTCCCTCCACCTTCTCCAGTCAGCACCCCCCACCCCACAGCTACACTGACTCCTGCTCCACAGATTACATTTCTGTGTTCTGGAACTTCATGTAAGTGGAATCACACAGCATGCTGCCTTTTATTTTGGATCCTTTTAGAGACCCGTCCGTGTTCTTGTGTGTTGGCAGGTCATTGCTTGTCATTGCCGAGTAGTGTTCTGTTGTGTGGATATAGCGCATTAGCGTATCCATTCACCTGGTGGTGGCTACCTGGGTCGTTTCTCATTTGGGACTTTTATGAACAATGCTGCTTGAACTTTGCATGTAGGTCTTTGTATGGACAAATGCCTCCACTTCTCTTAGGTAGATTCTTAGAAGTGGGCTTGCTAGGTCACTTGGTAAGTGCAGGTTTAACTTTGTAAGAGGCTTCTAAAAGTGGCTCATGGTTTAGTAGTCCCTTCACTAGCATCGTTTGTGAGTTTTCATCCCTTCCAGTGGCTGGTATCTCACGGAGGTTTTAATATGCACATCCCTGTTGACTCAAGAGGTTCATCACCTTTCGTGTGTTTATGGGCTGCTGGAATGGACTCTTGTGAAGGGCTCCTTCCTTGTTTTTATTAAGTTGTCTGTCTGTCTTACTGGTTTGTAAGAGTTTTTGTATATTCTGGATACACTTCCTTTGTATTGTAAATATCTCAGGCTCTTTGTGTTGGTTGTTTTCTTACTCCTTTAATGGAATCTTTTCATGAACAGAGGTTCTTAATTTTAATGAAGTCCAGTTTGTCAACTGCTTTCCTTTATGGTTAGTGCTTTTTGTTTCCTGTTTAAGAAATCTTTGCTTACCCAGGGTCGTAAAGCTCTTTCTTGTCTCCTGAAGCTTTACTGTTTGGGTCTTATCTTACCACGTGGACCAAGATTGGTCTTGAATTGGTGTTTGTGTGGGGTGGGAGTCAGCAATCTTCAGCTGTCCCAGCACTGTCTGCTGATGAGACCTTTTATTTATTGGGCTGCAGTGCTGTTTTCATCCTAAACCCACTACCCATCTGTACACTTCTGGGCTCTTCTGTTCCATTGGCCTGTGTGTCCACCCTGTGCTAACACCACACTGTCTAATTACCAGTTTCCTGGAGAGTTTTGGGAAGGTGACTTGGACTGAGATCTTAATCCTGATTCAGGATCTCTGGGTATTCCAGGCAAAGAGAGGAACAGCAGGGACAAAAGCCCTGAGAAGGGAAAGCATTTCATGTGTTTTGAAGAAAGAATAACAGAAGAGCCCAGTGTGATGGGCGTGGGGACATCGGTGCCCACAGAGGTTCCTGTGAGGAGTTAGCATTTTATTCCAAACACCAAGGGAAGCTTCGGAAAAACACAAGTGCAGATAAAAACTGTTTTCTCATTACTTTTTAAAGTCTTGAGACTGTGACACCATGAAAGGCAAGTAACGGCCAAACACATGACATGTGTTATCTGTGTGATAGTGTGAGCTTCCTTATAAAACTTCACTTAGAAAAAAAACTTCAGTTTGAAATTAACCATCTTGGAAAACCAGGTGTCAGGAGTCAGATAGACCCAAGTTACAAAAGTCAATTAGTTCTTTCCCAGCCCTGAGGTCTTAGGCAAGTGGTGTCACCTCTCTGAGCCTCAGTTTCCTCCCCTGTACAACGGGCCTATTCATAGTTCCCAGCTCACGGGCCATTGTATTAACTGGGAGAACACATCTGCTGAGCGCCTGGCACAGGGAAGTGCTGTGTTCCCAGCCCTCCTTGTTGTCATTATGGTTGTTATGGTAATGACTTCGGGGCTGAGAACAGAGTTTTATTTTCAGTGCTGGGAGGCACCTTCAAGGCTCCTGTCCTTCTGGCCCCTGAGGGTGGGGCCCCAGCTGGAGTATTCAGGGCTCAGCAGGGGTAGTCTGCTGCCGGAGAAGCCAGGCCAGGGAACGCAGCTGGGTCCCTGGGGTTTGTGCCTCCACCATGCTGCCCAGGGCTCTGTCGTGGTCTTGGTGGTTGCCGTGTGACCCGGAGTATTGCCCACGAAGTGCACAGCCCTGGTGGGGCCTCTCCCACCCCTCCACAGGGTCTGACCTGACGGAGCCGGCCCCAGTTGCATGAGCTTCAGACAGATCATGGATCAGCCTCATTCGAGTTGGATCCCAGCTCCGCCTCTGACCAACCACATGACCCTGAACTGGTCACTTCCCCACTTGGAGCCTCAGGCTTCTCAGCTGTAAAGCAGGGTCACTGTGAGGCTTGAGTGGGGAGGCAGCGCCTTGTTACTGCGGGCGTGTAAGCCGAGGCCACAGCCAGGCTGCTGCGGGGGTTGGAGGAGACACCTGTGACTATTTCCCAAGGTCTGAAAATGGGCAGAGAAGTCAGTCACGCGTCCTCTGCGGGGTGAGAAGTGGGAGGTGGTCCGTGAAGGCCCCTTGGCAGGAGGTGACCTCTGAGATGAGAGAGGATATTTATCCTGAAAGATTTGAGTGAGGAAATGGCAGGTGCAGAGGCATGTGGGCGGTGGCAGGGGGCATGAACCAGGAGTCTTTGAGGAACAAGCAGGGAGCAGGGCTGGAGTGTAAAGATCAAGGAAGGGTGTTGGAGAAGTGATGGAGCTGGATGAGGTGGGGCACTGGGCACCTCACCGAAGAGTCTCAGGTGAGGATTTGAGGTTTTGCATTAAGAGCAGTGGGAACCCATGGAGGATTTAGGCCCAGAAGGGCTGAGACACCTGCTGAGGCCACCCAGCTGTGGGAATGGGCTAGAGGAGTCTTCTGGCATCAGGCTGGCCATAGGCACGTGGCTGTCCCCTCTGGTTGCCATGTGCACTTGTAACGTGGCACCGCGCTCCCCTCGGATCCCCCTGATCCCAAGGGGTCAGCACTACCAAGCCCCCAGCCACTCTACTGAACCAGCTCCCAGCCTGGCTGACCCGAGAGCTGCCACCCCACTTAGCAGTGAGAGAAAAACAAGAAAGCTGGATTGGCTGCCAATATATAAAAACACAAAATGGAGAGATTTCTTATACGAATCCAGATTTATGGTTTCTCTTGTAAAATCAGTGGATCTGGCAGTGCTGGGCCAGCATCTCTGGAAGGGGTGTGTGTGTGTGTGTGTGTGTGTGTCCCAGGGTAGGAGAAAGGTGACAAGCAGCCACTGGGCCACGCCTCCCTGAGGGCTGGGGTCCACTTTCAAATGGAGCACAGCCAACTGGTCCTTTGCTCTTTTGGACCTGTTTCCTCATATGCTCAAGCCTCTGGGTTGGCTGAGATGGTCTCCAAGCCTTGCCAGCCCTACCAGCTCTGGTATCTGAGCCTCAGTTTCTCTCATCTGTACAGGGGTTTCTAGCTACTGTTGAAAAATGCCTCTTAAGCCAACATCTACTTGGCACTTGTTATATACTGGGCACCTTAGTGATCAGGTCCATTTAGTCCTCACGGCAGCCGCGTGAAGGAGCTGTTGTGATTACCTCACTTCACAGGTGGGGGAATTGAGCTTTTGATGGCCAAGACAGGACTGGAACCCAGGCAGCGGGCTGCACCTTGTGGCTGGTGAGGGGTTGGTGCTGGTGGTGTTTGACCCTGCCTGGTAGGGGGCATGTTTTTTGAGTTCTCAGACCAGGAAAGGTTCCCTGCAGCCATCTTGGCCAGTGCCACCATTTCACAGATGGGGACACTGATGCCCAGAGTCCCCCTCCTCCGGTGATGTCCTGCTCTTGCCCACTGCTGCCCAGCCCAGATGTAAAGGAAGGAGGTGTGGGGGCAGCCTTCAGCTCACCTTTACCCCTGACTGGCAGTGGCCTGATTGGGAGTCGCTGGTCCCACTGGTCCTGGGATGGCCGGGGGTGGGCTAGGCAGTGAGGTTCAGAGCCACTCCTGCTCTGCTCCTTCTGAGCTGGGTGTCCTCCGATGAGTGACTTGACCTTGCTGGGCCTGTTCTCCTTATCTGTAAAATGGGGCAGTCGCAGCGCCTGCACGTGGGGTTGCGGCCCTGTGGCGGATGCTGCAGATAGCAATTAAGTGCTGTCTGGTGTGTGTATGTGTGTGGGGGTGTGTGAAGGGGGCCACGGGCCCCCTTATCCAGGCAGCGAACATTCCTGGGGCACCTGGATGCCCAGGAACCAGGCCACCTGGCCCCATCCTCACAGAGCACACGGTCCAGCTAGGGAGCAGCCTGGGGGACTGGTTTGTGACAAGAGGCAACCCTAGGTGACAGCCTGGGTGGTGAGTGGGCTGGTGCCTCCTGAGCACCAAGAAGCTCACAGGGTGGGCTGTGGTGGATCAGCCCACCTCATGCTCAGCATAATCCTTCCCTGCACCTACTTTACAGATGAGGAAACTGAGGCAGAAGTTGCTGTGGTGAGGACCCTGGGGCTCAGGCCTGGAGTCGTGTCCCCGAGTGTGGGAAAGAGGAAGCAGAAAGAAAGGGACGTCCGCCGGAGGCCTGGCGGTTTCCTCTCGGAGGCAGGAGTGCGAGGAGGAAGAGGAAGAGGAGGAGGAGGGCCGGGCAGGAAGCGGCCAGGCGGGAGGGGCAGCCTGCTTTGGCTCTGGCAGGCTTCACTGCCGCTGCCCCCAGCTGGGGAAGGTGCTTTGCCCTCACTCGCTGCCTCATTTCTCTTAAGTAAAAATAGCTGAATGATGGTGCCCACATGGTAGGTGCTGAGAGGATTGACTCAGCGGCTGTCTGTGAGATGCTGGAGCCGAGCCCAGCACAGTCAGTGCTCAGCAAAGCTTAGCTGCTGCAGTTATTTGTATTAGCTGTTTTTGACATGATAGGCACAGTGGTTGACTCATCCCATGGAATTGCCCTGTGAAGTGGGGACAGTGATGGAGCCAGCTCAGATGAGGAAACTGAGGCACAAAGAAGTAGAGATCTGCCCAAGGACACACAGCTGGGAGGTGGCAGGACTATGGAGGGTGTCCTGTGTGAGACTGCTGAGGCCCGGTATTTGTTCAGCCCCTAAACGGGCAGAGAATCCACCTGCCTGCCACCTTCAGCCAGTGGCTCTTCATGGACCAGAGCCCATATGTCCCAGTGGGAGCAGGGGCTTCAGAGGGCAGTGGCTCCTCAATTCCACCCTCTCAGGGGACCAGAGGCAGAAGGCTCTCAAGGTGACAACAGGGTTTCCATCGTTGCTCTGCCTTGGCTGCTTTGTGACTCAGGTGGGTCCCTGCCCCTCTCTGAGCTATGAAATGGCCACCCAAGGGGCTTAATCTGGGCCTTCCGGGACCAGTGGGAGGGAGGGAGGGTGGTGGGCAGGGCTCCCGTGGGGCCCCAACCAACCACACAAAGCAGCCCCATCTGCCCCTTATTGGGGTTCCTTGTAAGATTTTTTTTTTTTGAAAAGTGCTTTGCTACTTAGAAGAAACCCCCAACCACGCTGAAACCACGGGCAGATGGTATCAGTGTGCTTCCTTTTAGTCAAATTCTATGAATCCACATACTAGAAAGTGCCCCCAATTCCAACAGCAGGGGGGCGGGGACTGATAATTCATTTACTATTGATCCCTGGTGCCTCTGGGGCTGTTTCCACATGGCCTGTCTGCTGTGGCTGGCTTCTTGGAAGTTGGTCTTGTATTTTTGGGGGACTGCATGTTGGCGTAAGGTCGTCACTGCGAAGCATGGGCTGTGGGCTTGGTGGCTGGGGAGCGGTTTGGTTGAGATCTTGGCCTCTCTGAGTCTCAGTTTCCCGTTCTGGAAAATGCAATGTCAGTACTTGTCTTGCTGGGTGACTGGGTCAAAGGCAGGCTCAGGGAAGGCCTGCCATGATGTATCCATACCCTGATGGGGAAGGGGCTTTCTGCGGAGGAAGTGGCCAGATCCCAGAGGTGGGTCCCTAGCTGCCCTCCCTGGGATGGGTAACCACCTGGCTGGCCCTCGCAGTGGCCTGGAGTGGTCTCCAGCTGACAGCCCGCAAGCTGGGCAGGCGCCACTGGAAATCCCCCACCTGCGTCTTTGTGAATGGAAAAGGAAACCAGAACTCGCAAGAGATGCCTCCATTCTCAGTGGCTGGCCCTCAGCGGTGGTGGTGGTGGGGCAGCTTCCTCCCCCAAGAGAGGAGGGGCCGCTTCAGCTTCCTTTTTGGGGCCCCACACCCCTAATCTGGGGAGGAGGCCATGGAATTCAGCCTCTGGAACCAGAGGGTGGCTGTGTCCTCTGGGCCCTCCCCGAGTGTGGCCCTGATCCTCCCATGACAGGTTTGAAGTCCCCAGCAGCAGAGAGGAAACCTCTCTCCAGGGAACCTTCTAGAACTGAAGGCCCTGCTTTGTCTCATCACAAATCTTCCTGTAATCTAGGAAACTACTTTACTGAGGACCTCCAGGTTTTTGGTTTTGTTTTCAATTAATAAAGCTCATGGCCTAAATGATAGAAAAGTAACTGAAAAACCACCCATAATCCTACCACCCAGACAGAACCAGCATCTTTTCATTTTGGTAGATGTCTCTGTCATCTTTTCTTTTATTGAACTTTCCCCCAAATTACATAGTATACGTAGTTCCTTCAGCACTCAATTGCCACACCCCTGGAATCCTTGCTGTGTGCCAGGCACTTGCTCAGATGCTGGGAAACATTTAAACAAAACCCCCAGCCCTTGTGGGACCAACATTCACCTACCTGTTTGTTTTTTTTCCTCACTTACGTCTTGACCATTTTTCTGTTTCTTAAATATTTTTTAAGAATGTCTTTTTTTTCCTTTCTTTTTTTTAATACTGGCTACACAGTGTTTCACATATATAGGCTATGATTTGTTATTATGTAGATTATTTCAGTCATTTCTGTTCTGCTCACATGGACAGCCCTGTGATGACCACGTGCACATAAACCATTGTGCCCCTCTGATTATTTCTTTAGGCTAAATTCCTGGAAGGGCAAGTGCTGGCCAACAGGCTTCCTGAGTGCCTCTAATGTTTGTGCACTCTCTTCAAAGCTTTACGTGCTGCAAGATTAACTTGTTTAAAGTGTACAGTGGTTTTTAGTATATTTACAGAGTCGTGCAATTATCACTATGATTGAATTTTTCGTCATCTCAAAACAACAACAAAAACCCCTTGTACCCATTAGCAATCACTCCTGATTCGTTCCTTCCCCCAGCCCCAGGCAACCACTAATTTCTATGGCTTTGCTTTGTCCTGCTCTTTTCATATAAATGGGATCAGACAATATGTCATCTGTTGTGACTGTCTTCATTGGCTTAGCATCGTGTTTTCAAGGTTCACATTTTGTTTATCCATGCACCTTTGGATAGACATTAGGTTTCCGCCTTTTGGCTGTTTTGAGTAGCGTGGCCATGGGTGGCCGTGTACAGGCAGACCTCAGAGATACTGGGGTTCGGATCCAGACCACTGCAACCTAGCAAGACGTAATCTTTTTGCTAAAGGAAGGTCTTGCCTTCAGTTTGTGACAAAAGATGAATTCAAGTCCTGTCCAACTTCTGCAGTTACAAGAGGTGCTCAAAGTGGTTGCCATCAGTATTTATGTAATACAGAGATGACATCTCTTAAAATGTGTACACGTAGTTTTTTTTGGCACCCCCAGTATAGAGTGCAGTTGCAGGATTATATGGTAACTCTGCTTTAGCATTTTAAGAACCAGCCCAACTGTTTTTTAAAATGCTACACTTTATACTCTCACCAGCAATGTATGAGTGTCCTAATCTCTCCAGCTTCTCACCAACACTTATTATTATGTCTTTTTGATTAGAGTTATCCTAGCGCATGTGAAGAGATAGCTCATGTGGTTTTGATTTGCATTTCCCTGATGGCTAATGATGTGCTTCCTAGCCATCTCTAATGCTTTTGATGTCTGCTTTTTAAATAGCCTTCCAGAAAGGTTATACCCACTTCTCCTCACCAGAGGTGTCAGCACTGCCAATTCCTAGGTGAAAGGTAGTTATCTTGTCCTTTCTGATTATGAGTAGAATCAGCCATTAAAATATATATATATTGTTAGGTAATTCACAAAACATAAAATCCACCATGTTGGAGTACAATTCATTGGTATTTATTCAGTGTGTGTGCAACCACCAGCACTAATTCCACATGTCCATCACCCTAGAAAGAAACCCAGTACCTCTCAGCAGTCAGTCCCACTTCCCATCCCCAACCCCTGGCCACTACTAAGCAACTTTCTGTTCCTATGGACTTTGTCTCTCTTACATTCCTTGGTCATTTTTTTGTGACTTACAGGCCGTTTACTTTGCGTGTCTCCTGCACTGTCTGGCCTTTTCTTGTTTTGCAGGAGCTCGTTACATGGATGTGAGCTGTGCAATATTTCCCTCATTTACCATTTGACTCTTCAGTCTTAACCCTGAGTTTCTTGGCTTATGGGGGATTTTAAGTCTGGACAGTCTAACAGTCTTCTCCTTTATGGTTTCATTCTTTGCTTTTTCTACTTAGAATGGCCTGGGACCAGATAATGACTTTATTTTTCACTTTAAATTACTTAATCCAGCTGGCTTTTTACTCTTGTGGCTGGCGCGATTTCCTGTTGTTTTTTGATACCTGAGATGCTATGTGTCGAGGCACACCACATAGTAAATGCTCACTAAACATGGGCTAAAGATAGCAGGTTGCGCTCAGAAGGGTGGCAAGTGCTGGTGCCATGGCTGTAGCCGTGGCCTAGCCGGCGCCCGGGGCTTCTGGCTCTCGCCCTGGTTTCTGTCCGTGCAGCCGCCTCAGCCTTCCTGGCGCCCCTGCTGCCCCTTGAGCCCCAGGGGCCCCTGCCATCACCTCTTATTCTGAATCATCATTCTTCGAAGGCAGGCAGTGGCCACTGTCCAGGGCTTTTGGGGATCTTGGTGGTGAAGAGCCCCCCTCTTGGGTGTACCCGCCACTGAGGCTGGTGACAGGTTATTTGTTGTTTCTTAACCACAACTTTTTCCACCTTCCTCCCTGGGTGCAGAGCAGACTTAGCCCAGAGGCCGCAGCCAGGCTGCTTTCTGGGTTCAGGGGGTTCCCCAATCTGTTCTGGCTTTGCAGCAGGCTGGGAGGTCGGTACCTTCAAGCCCCTGGGGGCTGGCCAGCTCTGGCACCCTGGCCTTATGACAGACACCATGTTGGTCTCCTACACTCTGGCGGCTCACCTGCTTTCCTGGGGGGTGGGGTTCCCAAGTCCACAGAGCCCACACCTGTGCAAAAGGCAGGCCCGGGGCGCAGGGCCAGGTTTGATGCCTGGCACATCCCCATATCCCCTCCCTGCTCAGGGGCCTGTCAGAGCCACATCCCCCTTCTGTCTGGAGGAGCTAAGCACAGCCTGGCCCTTGTGGCCCATGGAGTGTCCTTGGGGCTGTGGCGGCCAGAAGTGGCACTAGGAGAGGAAGACACAGCTTGGGGAGAGGTGTGGACAGGGACAGGGCACATTTGCCTTGGGGATCTATGACCAAACAGATGGGAGGTCAGGGAGAATTCCTGGAGAGGATACTGGGGGCAGGATATGGTCACTCCAATATGAACTGGTGGCAGCTGGTTTGGAGTGGGTGGCTGGATACCCAGTCATTCTGGGCCTGCTCGATGCTGGCTGAGCATGTCCAGAGGCCAGTTGGTCCTCAGGAATGGCCCAGGCCCATGGGGACAGCAGGAAATCATTGCGGCCGGTTGCTGAGCAGCCCATGACTGCTCACTGTTCACAGCAGCTCAGCTCTGGGGTCTGAACAGTCACTTACTGAGAGCCAAAGGTTGTGGCAGGAGCAGCGGCCTGGGTGGAGGGCACAGCTTGTAGGGCGGAGGCGAGAAAGCTGCAGGTGTCAGCGGGCAGCCTGGCTAGTAAGGGTGGGGACGCTGGCTCCCTCCATTCCTGCCCCACAAGCCCTGTCCCAGGACCCCCCTCCCCAGGTAGGACTGGATGTGGCCTGGACTTGTCACCCTGAGGCAGAGGCCAGGTCCGGCCGGTGAAGGTGCCAGTAGGTGATTAGCTCCTTGGTTTACCTGTTCTGTTGCACCTCACAGAAGTGCTCACTGTCCTCACAGCCAAGCTCATCCTTACTTGGGTGCCTGTATTCTCAGGAGGGATTTGAGTGGCTGTGTAGGAGAACCCCAGATTGGTTCTGTGTCAGAAGGGTCTCTGTGTCTCTGGGTGGGGGGAAGGAGATTTGCGACTGTGTCACTCGTGTTCACTTACAGAAGCTCTGAGGATACTTTCCATCATCACCGCCATTTTACACGAGGAAACAAAAGCAGAGAAGTGATTTGCTCAGGGTCACACACAGAAAAGGTGGCTGGAGTCGGCATTTGAAAGGCCTGTGGGGGTGGGGGTTTGAGGCCCTGGCTCAGGGCAGAGGAAGGAAGTGACCTGTAGTTCCAATATTTGTTCACTCTGTGGAACTGGCTCACTGCTTTCAGTTTGCTCCCAAAGGAGCTAGGGAACAAGGGGGTGAGATAACTCGCCACACCCCACATCTGCCTCTGCTCCCCAGGCACCCACCCAGCTACTCACCCATCTGACAGACCCTCCCTAAGGACCTCCTTTGGACCAGATCCAGTGCTGGGCCCCAGCTGGGAACATGGCTTGATGTCCTGCCCCCACCCCCAGAGGAACTCCCAGGGCAGCTGCATCATCAGGAAATTATGGCCGGGCCCGATAAGCCCTGTGCAGAGGGAGAGGCACAGGAATCGCACTAACCACGATGTGACCAGACGGCTCTGCCGGGAGCTGCAGTAGGAGAGCATGGGGGGTGGGGGTGCTGTGTAGTTGAGCATCCAAGCGACAGCTCTGCTCATTGCCTCCCTCTGTGGACAAACAAGTGATCTGGCCTCTCAGGGGCTCCATTTTCCCACCTGTGACATGGGGTTGCTAACAGTGCTGTTGTGAGGCATCAGCCTTCTCAGCTGGTTCCCTCCTTCGGCAGGCTGGAGCCCTGGGGGGTCCAGTGCCGTTCCCATTTCCATGTTCTCCATCCTCGCCCTGATCACGCTCCTTGAACTATTCCTATCACTTCTCCATAGCCCTTACTGGGGTAGGGTGACTGTGTGGGGCCATACCTTGCCCTGTGCCCCCTGACCCCCAGCATTCATTGATACTTGGCAAACAAAAGTCCTATAATATTTCTTGTAGGAATGACACTGAACACCTACAAGCTACCAGGCTTGGTGCTGGGGATGCAATGCAAACAAGACCCCAAGTCTCCAGAGCCCATTTCACAGGCTGATAAATGCAGGGAAGGAAGTAAGGAGGGCCATGTGATGGTGACTGTGGTCACAGAGGGCCTTCCTGAGGAGGTGACACTTGAGCTGTGACCTGAATCTGAGAAGAGCCAGATTTGTACAGATGAACTGCCTGTCAGATGGAGGGAAGAGCAGGTGCAATGGCCCTGAGGTGGAGTGTGCTGGGTCCATTTAATGACCAGTGGAGGCTGGTGTGGCTGGAGCAGAATGAGAGGGAGCCCAGACGAGGCTGAGGTCATAATGAGGACTAGGCTGTGCAGGGTCTCATGGGCCATGGTAAGGACTTGGGCTTCCACACTCAGACATGGGGCCCACAGGCGAGTTTGGAGCAGAGGAGGGGATGGGAAGTAGTGAATCTGAGTATCCCTGTAACCCAGCTAAAATCCCTTTTGGAAGAAGACAGGGCACTTTTTTTTTTAGGTTGGTGTTTTGATAATAATCAGTAAGACTTGAGTAAGTATTTTCCAGAATGATGGTTCATCCATTTGTTCATTGGGTCGTTCATCTAAGCAGCATCCATTTGGGCTCTGGGTTGGGAAGACTCAGCTGTCCAAGACTGGGATCTGGAATTTGCTCTAAGCCAGGGGTGTCCTGGCTTTTGGTTTCCTTGGGCCTCATTGGATCACTTTGGGCCGCACATAGAACATACTAACAGTAGTTGATGAGCCATAAAAAGAAAAAATCACAAAAACACTCATGTCTTAAGAAAGTTTACAAATTTGTGTTGGGCCGCATTCGTGGGCTTTTCCAACCCCACAGCCCAACATAAATTCGTAAACTTAGAATATCAGATTTTGCATGTTTTTTTTTAGCTCATTACCTATCATTATTGTTAGTGTATTTTATGTGTGGCCCAAGACAATTCTTCTTACACTGTGGCCCAGGGAAACCCCAAAGTTGGACAACCCTGCTTTAAGCCTTTAAGTTTCAGGCCCACGTGCAAGACCACCTCCCATCCTCCCCCCACTCCTGGGAGGGCAGCAGGATTTGCTTACTATCTCTGTAGAGGCTGTACTTGACTCCATGCCTAAGGTACCAAAGGTAGTAAAAGTGGTGGAGCCAGAGCTGCTCTAACCACCTCTAGAGCCAGGCTCTAGGCCACGGGGATGCCACCTTGAGGGCTGGGTGCCAGGGCAGAGGCATGAGGCTTGGAACTAGACCTCAGCCATATACTGTGTGCTGCTTCCGGTCCACTGCTGCTCTTCATAGGAGAGGTCTGGTCCAAAAGCCCTGGGAGGGACAGGACTGTCGGGGGGCTGCTGTGGCCTATGGATTCCATATGGCAGGCGATCTCTCCTAGAAGCTTTAGCTCAAGGACACAGGCCCCTTCAGGCAGGCCCAGTGAAAGAAACCAGGACACTGTGAGGCCTGGCTGCTCGTGCCGTGGGCCCTCCCCGCTAGGAGGCTCTTTGCTGCTCGGTGCCGTCTCCCCCACAGCTTGCTGTGGAGGCGGCGGTCAGAGCCAGGCCGGCCCAGCAAGCAGGCCTGCTTCTATCGAGGGATTCAGTACGAGTTCCAGAGGTGCACGTCCAGCTGCCACTTTCACACTGACTCCTCAAGACCCCATGGGGACTTCTAGGGCCTGCTGTGACTGCCTCTCTGTGTGCCAGTCTCCCGCTGTGTGACACGGGTCCTGTCAGCCCCAAGTGTTCATGTGCTTCCCCACCCACCTCAGGGCCTGTGCTAAGGCCATCCCAGTGCCTGGGAAGCTTGGCCCTTCACGGCCTCCTCACCTGCCTGCTTCCCGCGGGGCATTCGTCTCCTTTGTTAGAATAAGAACTGTGTATTTTGTTCTTGCTGGGGCACTTGGAACTCAGTGAGGGATGGCCAGGCCCTCTGCAGGGTCTGAATAGTGACAGGTGAAACTCAAGGTGGCTATGAGGACAGAGTAGGGTGCAGCCAGTACATTGACCTCTGCCCCTTAGCACACAGGAGTAGCAGCAGGTTGTGGGAGGTTCCGCGTGAAGGCATGAGGGAGAGAGCAAGGCCCAGAGATAAAGGTCTGGTTTTAGACGTCACTTTCATTCTTTTCAGGCAGGCCCACAGGTGGGAGCACAGGGCCCTTGGGTCAGTGAGAGAACCAGGTGAACCCGTGGGTTGAGGCAGAGCTGTTTATTATCACCCTCCAAAAGTAAAAGACCACAAACCCAGAGCCAGGCCTTGGCTTTGCTACGCAGAAGTGCACGAAGTTTCTGCCCAGCTCTGATGTCCACTGCAGAGGCCCATTACCTCTCCAGTTCCTTGTGCCCTTCAAAACAACTCAGAAGCACTGGGGCAGTCACAGTAAATTGTTATTTTACGTGTCTTAGGGTGTACAGGTAGGTTGTTATATTACATGTGAATTTCATTGCAATATGGTACAGGAGCAAGTAGGGTCTGTAAGGTTGAGAGAGCAGGTGTGTGCCCAGTCCCTAGGCCACCTGTAGTGGGTGATACAATGCTGGCATAGTAACGCTGTGGTACTTTAACACTGTATTGGGCCCACAAAGGCTTTACACACCTTGGCTGGCCTCAGACCCCAGCCTAGAAATTTAATACCAGCCAATCACCACACCCTGTGGAAAAAAGAGGAGCTATTATCTTCACCTTACAGATAATGATAAAACTAAGGCAAGAGGGCTGAGCTGCTTATCCAGGTAAATCTTACAGGTGGAAGGATCCGGACTGAATCCTAGGGCCTAGAGATTAAGATAATTATAAAGCTCAGATAAACTGCAGAAATGCAAGCTCTACTTTGAAAGTAGTGTCATAGCTGGTCTACATCCTGGTATTTGAGCTTCCTAGCAGCCAGAGCCAGAAAGAAATGGGTTATTCCCACTGGAGTCCCGCAGCCCCAAGAAGCCAGCTTTTTGGATGCTGGGAGCTGAGTCTTGCTCCCAGTGGTGGATGCTGCAGGATGTGGTGAGCGATATTCTACTGCTGGAGTGGTTTGGCCATTTTTATCACCTAAGCACAGTGACTTTGAGGTAGATTTAGAGAGCAGCTGCTTGCTGGCCCCACTTACTCTGCAAGGCAGATAGAATAGGTGGCGTATCAGAAAAGGGGAGCCTAAAGCCCCCAAATGTTCCTATAGCCGCTGACACAGCACCCATCACAGCTGTCTTGTCATTATCACTCGCTGGTTCCTCCATACAGTGGCCAGTGCTCCCAAGTCCTGCTCTGGACCAGTCACAAATGAGGTGTCCTGTCCTTGTGCTCTCACTAGCCCTCCAGTCAGGGCAGACACACTGGCTCTGGACAGCGTACAGGGAGGCTGCTGTGAAGTCAGGCAAGAACCCATGTCCTGCAGGCCGAGCTGTACCAGGGCTGGCCACTGGTGAGGGCGAACCCTCTTTAGCACTGCCTGCCAGCTCAGCAGTTCCTCAGCTGCTGGGGGTGCAGCTGGGGATGGAGCTGGCAAGGAGGGCCCCACATTCAGAGTGAAACTAGTGGCTTTGCTGCTTAATCTCAGCACTCACTGGGGCCAGGGCCTGGGGCGGAACTGAAAGGAAGACTAAGCCTGTTCCCCTCTTGGCCTGGCCTACTTCCTCCCAGTGGTCCCGAGGCCGGGAGCTGGTGGGGAGGGTGGGGGGCCAAGCAGGGACAACTGCAAAAGCAGGAAAGGGAAGGAAATAGCCCTTCATACCTTGCCCATTTTGCAAACAAAAAAATGGGCTCTGAGCTGCCAGGAGAGCAGAGCCTCAGCCCCACGTGCTCTGGCTTGTCCAGTGCCATCTCGGTACAATGGGGAGGCGGCTCTGCTCCCCCACAGGTGCCTCCCAGGCTGAGAAATTGAGGTGAGTGAGGTGGGAAAGAAACTGGAAAGGCGAAAACGTCCTGGCTGGTGCTGGTCATTTAGGGCTGGGACTTACAGCTTGTACGACCCTCTGAACTTGTTCCCCATAGTTGTGACGGTGGTGGGATGCAGTAAATCTGCTAAACATCAATGTTCCCAGAATTGCTGTCACTCTCCCTGGACTGCTTTGTCCAACAACCAGGGGGACTGGGAGCTCCAAGGAGACCTGCTGGGGGTGGCCCTGGCCTGGGATGAGCCCGTTTGGCCAATCCTCTCCTGCTAGGCTGCCCTCTCATCTCTGTTCATGGCCCTCCTGCAGGTAGGGAGGGGGTTGGAGGCATTCTGGCCCCGAGATCACATACTTCTGTCAGAGATGTACTTGTGTGTCCAGCATGGTTAAGTATAAGCATACGGCTTTGAGGTTTGGCTCTTAAACCACCTTTTGAAAAGGCAGTCCCTGGCCAAGATGTGCACTTCTGGGCAGAGGAGGTGGAGGTTGGACCCTCAAGCCTGCCTCTTGTTTCCACCTACCCACCCCATTCTGGCTTGTTAGGGGCTGTGCCCAGGCATGACTAGCTACCTCCCAACCCTTGGGAAAAGAGCTGACGGAGGGAAAGGAACCCACTTGGGCCTCTGTCCATCCCCCAACTCCTTCCATTTTATCATCTTTTGTCTTCTGCTGGAAGCAGCCATTGATCATCTTATGACCCTCTGAGAAACAATCTTCGTAAGTCGTATCACAAGAGGAAGTAAAGGATAGGGGTGGAGGGCTACCCTCGCTTCTGAGAAAGCTCATGCTCAGGGGGGGTCGGGTCCTGGGTGCCCCAGGAGCCTCCTGCTCCAGGCAGATTCTGTCAGGACCTGGAAGGAGTTGGAGACCATGTCGCACCTACTCTGAACTCTATATGGGTTGGATATCATGGGAGACAACACCTGGGATCAGGATTTTATTTTATATGGGTTTCAGCTGGCACCAGCTATGCCAGGCTTTGACCCTGTGAGCACATTACCAGAAGCCCCAAAAGCCTGTGGCTAAGCTCCTCTGCCAGCACCTCACCCTGCAGCGAAATCCACCCCTCCTTGTCCTAAGATTTGAAGGTAGGATAGATTAGGGAATTTGACATTCTAGGGGTTCAAAACCTTATCCTCCCATCTTCGGACAAATGATTTCACCTCCAAGATTTGCATTTCTTCTCTTTAAGATGTGGTGATAATTATCTGCTTCCTAGGGCTGCTGTTAGGCCAGGAGGGGGAGCCAAAGGCATGACAAAGTCCCGGGGCCCCTGGCAGCACTGCAGAACTATGGCTTGGGTTGGATACCCCCACGTCCCATCTCTGGGCTTGTGATGAGGGGACCAAGCATCCCATGTGACATGGCTGCCTGGGGAGCTCTTTGCTGCACCAGTAGGAAGAGAAACATGTCAGTGCTGGAGGGCCTACAGGTGAAGGGGGCTTGGGGTGCCCACTTAGGAGTACCTACGCAAGCTGGGCCCCTGGGGAGGTGGCAGAAAAACAGGCCTGCTGGGCAAAGGGCCATCAGGGACAAGCCTTCAATGCCCCATGTTGGTCTCCTAGAGTTCAAAGCCCAAGCTACACGCGGCCTGCTCCAGCATCCAGGAGGTCCGGCGATGCACCCGCCTCGAGATGCCTGACAACCTCTATACCTTTGTGTTAAAGGTGAGTGACAGAGCTTTCCTCACCCGAGGGTAATACATGCACGCCTCAGGGATCCCACACAACTCTACTCTTCCTTCCTACCAGGTAAAGGACCGAACAGACATCATCCTTGAGGTGGGAGATGAGCAGCAGCTGAATTCATGGATAGCTGAGCTCCAGGAGAACACAGGCCAAGGGTGAGGCCCCAGCCCCACTCCTGGCACAGCTTTTACTGCTACCCCTGACTTACCAGCCAGGCTCCTTAATTAACCCCAGGCTCTTCTCCAACAGCTTGGAGAGCACAGACCCACAGATGCATATTCCCTCAGCCCTGGAGCCCGGCATGTCCAGCTCTCCAAGGGGAAGCACAGATTCCCTGAACCAGGGTGAGTCAGTCTAGGCCTTTGTCTTCTGCACACATTGGAGTCCAGCCTCCACCCAGGACAAAAGGCACCCACAAGGGGTCACCATTACCCATCCTCTTTACCAGGTGCTTCTCTTGGGGGATTGTTGGACCCAGCCTGCCAGAAAACAGATCACTTCCTGTCCTGCTACCCCTGGTTTCATGGCCCCATCTCCCGAGTGAAGGCAGCTCAGCTGGTCCAGCTGCAGGGCCCTGATGCCCATGGAGTGTTCCTGGTACGGCAGAGTGAGACTCGGCGTGGGGAATACGTACTTACATTCAACTTCCAGGGCATAGCCAAGGTACGGGTGGGACTGGGGCAGGGCGGGCTGCATCCCACCTGTTCAAGGACCTTGGGGGACAGCTCCTGAGCCTGCTGGCTTCTCTCCTGTAGCACCTGCGCCTGTCGCTGACGGAGCGGGGCCAGTGCCGAGTGCAGCACCTTCACTTCCCCTCGGTCGTGGACATGCTACACCACTTTCAGCGCTCACCCATCCCCCTCGAGTGCGGTGCAGCCTGTGACGTCCGGCTGTCCAGCTATGTGGTAGTCGTCTCCCAGCCACCAGGTGTGACCCCAATGTCACTTGATAAAGGGGGTGGATAACACAGGGAACTGGATCAAGAGTAAAAGTTTGCTGCAAACTTGGGGGAAACAGACTCATTTAGTGTCCTTCCAACACTGTCCCTGCCCCATTAAGACTGACAGTGTGATCTCTGTCACTTGTCCCTCAGGTTCCTCCAACACGGTCCTGTTCCCTTTCGCCCTCTCTCGCTGGGATTCAGAGCTGGGCCTTCCCCACCTGAGCTCTGGCTGTCCACGGGGGCTTGGCGCAGAGCGTCTCCCAGGCCGATCCTCTCCCCCTGAACAGATCTTCCACCTGGTGCCTTCACCCGAGGAATTGGCCAGCAGCCTGCGACACCTGGAGCCTGAGCCGGCCAGCCGAGCCCGGGACTCAGACTACGAAATGGACTCCTCCTCCCGGAGCCACCTGCGGGCCATAGACAATCAGTACACGCCTCTCTGACAGGCAGTGAAGAATCCCTGGCCCAGCACAGTGAGCAAAGATAGCAACTTGTGAATGTAATGTTCTTTCCTTCCTCTCAGAAAGATTTAAGGGACACTGTTAACTGCTTGTTCCAGTTTGGATGTGACCCTTCTATTAGGCCTGTTAAAGGGCCTCCTGTAAGTTTCATCTACCACCTGGCTTTCTCTTATTGTTTACAGATGTAGTTCTTGTTCGCAGATGCCACTAGCTCCTGCCCTGGATCCCTAAGTACCAGTCCCCATCATTCTTAGGGGAGGCTGGAGGGGTAAGGGCCAGAACTGGCAGTGGAAACTTGTTCTTTTTCACTGACACTGTCACAGCTGATGACAGACTTTAAGCCCAAAACACTAACAAGCCCTGGATTCTCTTATGGTTTTCCTGTTGTAGCTTCACTCCCTGCGCAGCTCCGCTGTACTCATGCCACAGGCGACCATACTGCTTTGACACTCAGCCTTAGAACAAAGCCTTAGAACAAAGCTCTGACAGACAAACTATAAAGATCAAAAATGATTTTAAACATTTTACCTCATATTAAGTTTTCCAGGAATTCAGGTTTCAAAATTAAACCATTGCTTATTTCAGTGCACTGTTTGAACTAATTAATACCCATGCAATTTTTATAGTCAACAGACAGCTATGCAAACCCTACTGGACTAGTTCCTGGTGTGAACCAGCATGCCTGGCTTCCTGGTCTGTTGTATCCTCAGGACAGTTACCTGCTGAGAAGCCACTGTCCTTCCTAAATAGAGAAGTATGTCACCCTTTCAGGGAAATTCAGGCAATTACTAAAACAGGAGGGTGGCAAGTTACAATTCTACCCTGGTGCCTTATGAATAAAATGGGTTCTGGTATGAGAGACACAGGGAAGAAGGGTTCCTGGGCCTTTCTAGTAAATCCTGCACCAACAGGATTAGCTCAGCCATCTGATGGTTTATTGAATTATCCCACAAGGCTTTAGGCTCATTCTTATGCCAAAATGGAAGCTAGGAATCTGGTGTCATAGCTAACGAGGAACTCCTTTAATAGCCCACAATCAGTGTTCTGTTCTGGCTGGTTACTGCTTCACTTGATGAAGAATGTGTGGGCATGCATACACATTTCCAACGTGCAGGGAGGCCCTGCAGTCAAATCTCTATCTCTATACTTCTTTCACAAGTGATACAATTCACAGGGAGGGCTGGCTCCTTCCAGAACTTTCACAGAGAAACAAGGGGGGGGAGAGGCAAGAAGCTACTTTTTTTTTACCACTGTTAAAATGAACACAGACTTGGATGTTTTGACAGACTATAAAGCAGATCCAACCCTGAACCAGACCTGTGGTCCACTGCTAAGGATGATTACTTTTCACACATCAGGCAGGTTTCTCTAAGTAACAAATGCTAAGCAGAGTGTGAACCAGGAGAGCAAGTGCTATTTTGAATTTCTCTTTTTTAAAGAAAATTCATCACAGAAGGTTCATGCTGACCAGTCTACTGGTGCAGATTCCCTCACTCTCCCACCCCCCTTCTCTGCACAGGAAAGGGGCTAAGTAGACAATGATTCAAGTAAAGTCCCTCCCTCCACATCTCCAAGCCAGGGACACTCATTCTTCGCATCGCAGTACATATACAATTCTCAGGTGGTGCCAGGAGGCATGTTAGACAAAGCAAACCAGCAGCTCTGAACCACTGGCTACAAAGTACGAACTCAGACTCTAACAATTAGAAGTCACCCACCTTCACACTGTCTCAGTATAAAATGTTCAAGAAAAACATTTCCTTTCTAAACACATCTGAGTTACCAGGATAGCGCAAATAACATTCCAACAAAAAGCCCCATAATGGCCTGGGAAGAAGTGACACTAAGCCAATGCCTCTTCTTTCTGCTAGAGCAGGTTGAGCTAGAGGAGAGGAAACAGTGGGTCCTTGGGCTTGATGCCCTCAGTGACCATGCTGGCTGCAGCCAGCCCACCATCATGACAGACCAATCCACCACCCTTCCAGTCCTGACGTGGCCACTGTTGACAAAAGGATGCGCCAGCAGCCTCTACTGACAGCCCAGACTCTGAGCGCCAAAGGAACAGCAACCATTACAGCCCCTCCAGTTAACTCTACTTACAGACAAGGACAGCTTTACCGCTCCCAGCACCATCACTTCCTTAACTGACTTTAATTAACTTTTACAAACTAACAGTCACCAGCACCAAAGAATTAAGTCAACTAACCTGCCTTGAATTTTAGACCAGCAATCCATATGGCTTTATCTGGTATAAATCTTCTGCCTTTGATCATTTCTGGACCGTGTAGGAAAAAGGAATAGCAATCATTAAAATCTTAGGCCACAGAACACTATTTTTATATAACAGTCTCTTAACCTAAAATCAAGGCCTTGAACTCTTCCGTAAGGGTTACCTGAGATTCCTTCACGCTTTTATTCAGGGCTAAGTCTCTTATCACAAATGTCATGTGAGCTCTAACATCTCCCACTGGCTAGAGGAACTTATTATCCACTGCCTCTTAAGAAGGACACATCTGACATCCAGTGTTTGGTTGGAATAAGCAGCACATTGTAACAACACAGAAAATGAATTCATCTTATATTATTATAGGCAGAAGGTATTTGGCAAATTTTTATGTATTGTTTATGTACTGTATAAGTAACTTATTCTTGAATAATGAAAATTTTGCTATAATGTACAAACTGCTACATGTGAATTAAAAATGTTTTCAGGATCTTGATTTGTTACCATAACATCCAAAAGCTCTATTATGATAATGGTCTCTGCAAAATCCTGTTCTGCTCCAATACTTGCTTTTCCCTTTGTCCTCCTACCACAAATTGGGGACATTAACAAATGCTTATGAGGCTATAGCAATAAGCTGCTTTGTACACATCACTGTATTTTCTGCCCTGAGTTTTATCAGTTTTTAAAAAAAGTATCTCCTGCCCCCTACTGGTAAAACAGACAGGTGTCTGAATCAGGATAACTAACAACACTCATTTGGGTTCAGGAGATATTAAAAAAGGAAGCTTACAGAAATCAGCGTCAGGCTGAGGATGTGGAATTTCAGCACTGCTCAACTCTGGCCAGCCTTCCTCCTTCTGAAGCAGACCTCTATCCACCAAAGAGAATATCTCAGTCTTGTCTTTTTCTAGAGATACCTTGAACCAGAACTAAAGATGAAGAAGAAAAATCATTTGACAACTAACCTTCCAGGAGATTAAGAAAGCACACTGAGCCTTCCTGCCTAGATAATTAACTAGTAGCTTATACAAACACACACTAACTTGATATCAGTTTTTAAAACTTTTTTTATTTTTAAATTTTTTTTAATTTTTTATTTTATATTATCTACAAAGTAAAAGTTTTCCCCTTAACTTAAAAGTTGAACCACTGTAGACAGTGATCACTTCATCAAACTTGATTTATAAATAATAATCCGTCAGTTTGACGGTAAGAATTTACTGAAACTTTGTCAAGTTTAGTAAAAGGGTGTTCCAAGTCTTGATTTTTTTTTTAATTTTTTTTTTAGCAGTAATAGCAGCAAGAATCACTCTTGTTACTTCTGTTGCTAGCTGATGTGTTCATGACTTTTGAGGGTCATTAAAAAATAAATAACTTCCAGTTTCAGCAAGCAGAGCTGGGGTACTTGCGGGGACTCTGAAACAGCGTATGGAATTATGGAATAGCCCACAAGTTCCTAAATGCCTCTACTCGGTCCAAATATCTTCCACTGCAAGTGAACTGTTAGCATTCCTATTGGATGTTACAAGAAATCAACATATATTTTTAAAAACAAAATAAACAAAATTCTAGTTTTCTGTGCTTCCAGTTGGTAGAAGCAGTAGAAGGGAGGAGGGAATTTGGCCTTTCGGTTCCTCCAGGGCAGCCTTACAACTGCTGTTGGTGGTGGGCTTGTACTGTAAAAAAGAAAAGTGAATATTTAAACAGAAAACTGGCAACACTGCACATTAGCCTAGTGTCTTTGCAGCACATGACTGTAAACTATCCTTGTGCTAGCTGAACAAGACTCAAAATTTAATTCACTTCCCCCAATCCCATCTGCACCAAAGGGGGAAGGGGAGTGGGTAGAAACAAACCAGTAAGACGTAAAACCACTTCAGATAAAACTCCCGAAGATTTGTTGTTCATAGGGTAGAAAACCAGGCCGTAACATACCCCCTCCCCAAATATTAGCCAAGCACCAGTACTGCTTTCAGAGTAACAGGTTAGACTGAAATCTCGCATGGCAGCCATCAAGTATTAGGGCACAATCATGGGCACTCTCTCCCTATCAGGGCATAGGGTGGAGCTAATACTACACTCAAAACCAATCCATACACAGCACTTTATCATCAATATTCTTTAGAGCTACAATCAAACTGTCATGATGGTAACCCCCCACAATGTCAGACTGCTGGGACTCAGGAAGGAAAACACTGCCCTGCCTAGCCTGTCAAACAAGGAAGGCCAACTGAGTCCTAAGCATGCACCAGCTACCCAGAATGCTACTGCTGCTTCTCATCAAGCCAAACACTGTACCATCAGAACACACACAGACATGGCTCTGGAAGCCGCAGGTCCTGACACTGCACTGATCATCACGATCCCTACTGTGCACACTCTGATGGGTCTTGCTAGTTCTCACAGGCGGGGCTTGAAGCGCTGGCCCTGCCTGCCATTCCACCTGTGCGAGCAAAATGCTTAGGGGTGCCCGGCGGCCCCTGCACACACACGCCTCACCTGAAGGGTGCGTCATATAAGGGAAATGCGCTGTTGTCGAGACTGGAATGGGCTGTAGTGCACTTTGAGCGAGGGCGGCCTGGGGACCGCCGGGTGGCTGTGTCGTCATTAGCATCATTGGCGCATGGGCAGTTGGATGAGAAGGAACCATTCCTGACTGTACATGAGCCTGAAACAGAGAGCTCTTTTACGCATACAGGCAACATCTCCAGCTTAAACAACATGTCAACTGTGTTCCTTCCCTTGGGCTGGGGCTCTCAGGAAAGGGCAACATTAGGCACTCAGGGAGAGACCTGTTCTCTGGGGACACTCCCTAGTGGGTCATCAATTGACCTACAGAAATGCTTCACCCTATAGCAGACTGATCTTGCAACTGAGGGAGCAGGCACCCAGCAAGCCTGGGTAAAAGTCAGGGCTGCAATGTCCTAGCCTTCAACATTTCTGATCACTGGATTCTACATATGGGTTAAGCACTTCACAAAGGTCAGACCCCTAATCCAAGCAGTGTTCTCAACTTAATAGGAGGGTAGATGCAATCATCTTCAGATTCTGGCTTCCATGTGGGGCCTGAAGTAGTTTTACAGAGGACACTCCTTTCTAATAGGAAAGCAATTATTACATTATGAGCAAAGACTGTCAAACTCTATCTCATGGATTACTCCATTTGCCTCCACCCTGCCCCTCCACTTCTTGCCTGCTCATCAGCACTCAGTGAAGAATGAGTCGGGGCAGTGAGAGAAGAGACTCAGCCCCCCTCTACTCTGCTAAAAGATTTGCTGATGGAGCAGGAGGAAGAGGAGGCCAGTCTCCAGTGAGATGAGGAGGAGGCACAAGAAACAATCCAGGGGCCAGCTCAGTGTCCCACAATCGAGTGACAGTGAGTTCAATCTGATCTCATTGTCAAGTTGGGAAGGTTTAAGCCCAAATACCAGGATCCCAGCTCTGCAGGGATTTGGCAGGGCCAAGAGCCCTCATTTTCCTGCCTCCCAAGCTGTGCACAGTTCTAGACCATGATGAAATGCTGTTTTTGCTCTTACATATTCAAATGGGCCTATGGTATACCTGGGCTTCCCTGTGTTAACCCTTTTTGTTCTTTCAGCACAAAAACACAAAAAGTGAGATTTTAGGAACCCCAACCTACATGTAAATTCACATACCTACTTAGCTACCAGCCTCTCCTAGACATCTATAGGACCCCAGCTCTCATCAAGCTCCTGATTCAGCCAAACCATGCTAGCCCACACCTGACCAAACCAGCTCCCCTCCCCATCATCCAAAGCAAATCATCCACTGCAGTGCACCACACTACAGAGCGTACACTTTTTCAGGGGAGGATGCCCAAACTTCCCAGAGCTGTGGAACTCTTAGTTACATGGTCACCCTCTGAGAGTTAGCTCCAACTGAGTCGTATCTCTAGCCCCCACAACACCGTAGCCTCAGGGGCACACTGTTTGACATGGAGCTCAGTGAGGCAGTCTTAGACCGGTCAAAGAGTGCTGTTATGAAAGCAGCAGAGAGAGACATCAAATGCAGCCAATTCACCCTTCACAGCTCCAGGGTAGACCTCAAGGACAGTCCCAACTTCAGTGCAGCTCCTTCTCCTCATTAAGACAATCCAACTTGGCCCTGGATTGCATTGGACTTTTGTCAGCAGCTGACACAGACAGCAACCACTTAGATGGCAACCATACTTTTCAACCTTTAGAAGCTTACATTGGAGGTAAGCTCCAAATCGCATCAAGGGCTGCTCGCTCTTTAAGAAAAATGCCAACACCTTGGTGCTTCCAGCTTCTAGTTACACTGCACCAATGTACAAAGCCAAGCCTATTTAAGAAGTACAACATATGCTCCAAGCAGATGTATGAATAGCCAGGGGAAAAAAGTAGAGAGATTTCGCTGGAATTCATGTGAGTAACATTCAAGCTGACAAGCCAAGGGTAGTCACCTTAGTTGAAAATTTGTGAAGGTCTACCCTTCCTGCTATATTTCGCACACACGTGTGTGAAAGAGACAATGTGTGTATGTGTGTGTGCGTATATATGTACGTACATATATACGTACATATATGTATATATACACCAATGAAGCTATATAAACAGCAAAGCAGACGCAAAGTAGAGAACTGGGTTGCATTCGAAAGACATTTTTAAGATCACATCTGGCAAACAGTAAAGGACTGACCAATTAGCAACTTCACTGATTCCATTACAAAACCACAAAAACATCCATTTAGGGCCAGATCACATGTATTTGAGTGGAAAAAGGAAGATAGGCAAATCACACATAGGTTTCCTAGCCTGGAGAGTACCTGGCTCTTAGCTGCTTATCTGATAACCTTCATAGTCTACTTGGTCTTCACAGAAAGTTGGCTAAAGCTGATTTACCTGAGGTACGTGGGCCATGTGGGGTGGATTGGTGTACGCTGGCTGAACATGAGAAGGATGAATCGTAAAGACGGTCTGTTGTGCTGCTGGGAAACTATTCTGTGGCGACTGCGTATTGGAGGCAGGAGTCATGGAAGGTGGGGTTGGTGCAAGCCCCGCGTGGTAAATGGCTGACTGCTGCTGTGGACTGGCCAGATGAAGAGCCTGAGCGGCCTGGTGCTGATGGTGCTGCAAGGCGACAGGAAAGAATTAAGGAAACTACTTCTTTAAAGAAAAGCAGTTAAGGGTCTCGCACAAAGCTGAGCCCTGCACACAAAAGCAGGTTCCACCTGGGGGCAAGAGGAGGGGTGATGGCAAACACAGGACAATGTACGGGTGGTAAGTGCCGGTCAGGCAGTGAGTGCGGGGTAGTGGTGGTGGGGGATGTGTCTTCTGTTCAGGCTTCCCTTCTGGGGTACAAGCCTGATTCTCAGCCTGGAAGTTACAAGCCCTCAAACAAGCAGAGGTAAAACACTACTACTGCCCAAGGGAAGTGACAGATGTCAAAGAGAGCCTTAAGGTCCTCTGTTGACAAACATGATCAAAGAAGCTGATAGAAAAATAAATAAATAAATAAATAAATAAATATTAGAAATGAAATAAAGTCCCAAGCAAATTCTTTACTCTATGTTTTTGTTTTTTTTAAGATTTATTTTATTGTTTTTGACGAGAGAGAGAGAGACAGAGAGAAGGGGGAGAGCCCAGAACAGTCTCTATAGTTGTATGTTACCAGTTTTCAACTTGGTTTCATTCTGCATGGGTACAGCATGGGAGGCATGCCCACTCAAGCCAGGGGCTGAAGGGGGGATGAGGGTGGGTGGGCGAGAACCAAGCTGGGGGCCTCCCACATGGGAAGCACACCTTAGTTCAGCACATGGGTCTGCATGAGCAGGGGCTGGGATTTGATCTTTGGTCTCCAGGGCTACAAAGCAAGCATGTAACTCATTGAGCCATCCCAGCTTCCCCTACTCTATGTTAAATTATATATGTATTTTTTAATCTTTATTTTACTGTTTTGAGAGGAGAGAGTGAGAAAGAAAGAGAAACAGAAGGGGGGAGGCCCCTGAGCAGTCTCCATAGTTGTACATCATTAGTTATGACATGGTTTCATTCCACACAGGTGAATGTGGGATGGCGGGGGGTGAGAACTGACCTGGGGACCTCCTGCAGGTAAGGCAAGCACCTGCACTGCCAAGCCATCCCGGTGGTTATCAGCTGTGCCGCAGTTCAGCATATGGGGTTTGCACAGGCCGGGGTTGGGAATTGAACCCCAGACCACAGGAATGCGAGATAAGCACTCAACCTCGGAGCTATCCTGGTATCCCAAAAAAATTCTTTTAATACTGACGTTCCCAGAACTTACCCAGCCATCTTATTCTCTATATGTATTTTAATAAGACTTACAACCAACCCACGGACAGTCTCCAGGGCTGTATGCTGGCTCCAAGAGGGAGGGCTGATAGGTATTTTGACCATGTAGTACCTAGCCCCTTCCCCGGGCACTGAAGAAAATGTTCAGTAAAAGGAAAGAGAAAGCAATTCAGTGAGGCCCGCTGAGTCTCTTCTTACCTGAACAGGACTGGGTGCAGGATGATTCCCACCATGCTGGCCTTGCTGCTGTCCAGTGGGAGTAGCTGAAGGTTGAGGATGTGGAGTATGTGGGTGCAGGGTAGCATTAGGGTGTGCATACTGTTGAGCAAGGGAGCCAGTGGAAACTAAAGTGAAAGAAAAAGAAGTGTTTATAATTGACACATATGATGATCTTAACTGCTTTTCTGCCTCATCAACTGAGCTTTCTTGATGCCCAATAGCCTAACTTATGTGCTTTACCAATCTCCATGTTTGATTCCATTTAAACTATCAGTTTTCTTGGAAAAAAAAAAAAAAAGTGTGATATTATTGCTTAACAGTAAGTCTAGCATTTTATTCATATAACACATTATATTAAAATCTAATTCATTTAAATTTACTCTTATAACAGTTACTAGGTTTTCCTGAAAAGGTAACTTAAAAGAATAGACAGAAACAATTCAATGTCTGTCTTTCAATATCCCCCTGCCTCCCTTTCTATACACACACTTTAGCTCAAGGCCCTCATCTGGCTAACCTCACCATGCTACTGCCCTGGAGCTGGCACAGTGTCCTACGGTCATAGACTATCAGAGCTGGGGAAGGGGCTGGTTAAGAGGATGTGGCAAGGTCAAGGCTTAGGGCCAATGACCACAATCTTTCTCAGCTGATCAAAGAAGCCACTCTGCTACTCAGTTTGTTGTTACCTGGGCCCTTCCCTGCTAAAGGATCTCTCATCTTTGCTTTATAAAATCCAGTGAATGGAATAACCTGAACTATGTAGAAAAATAAATGAATTCTCTTCAAAGCATAACTTCAAAGGAAACATGATAAGCCAGTTTAAGTAAAAATGTGTTCATTAAAGAGCCCAAAGCCAATTCAATTCTCTTTGTGAATCTCAGCATGGACTATACCTTGGTACAAAACAAGGAGATTAAGTATAAATGCATTTATTCACATCTTTCCCAAAGAGCAATTTGAGAATCAAAAGCACAATTAAGATGGTTTTTGTTTCTAGTGACTATGGATAAAAATCCATAGTCATAGCGACACTGATAAAAATCTAACCATGATGTAGCCATCAGCTGAGGACAGTTTTCTCAAGACACATCTCTAGCAACACGTGACTCCCAGCCTTCTCTCAAATTAATCCTAAAATCCCTGAGAAGCTAAGCCCATACAGACACAATCCCAAAATAGTTCCTCACGTCCTCATATGATGTGCTACCAAATACAGACATATAGGGGACTGATGGGGAGAAGCAAACACTGCTTTGGGAATAGGCACCCTAATCCCAGCAGTATAAAAGGCAAGGCTGCCAAGAGTCACCAGCATAAGTGACTTCGGGTAAGTTCCATATAAATTTATGGAGAGGGTTAGGCACACAAAGCAATTCTGTAATGCCTGACACAGTAGGGCCAAGGGACACTAACACTCCAGCCCAATTGGTTATTTCCCTAGCTGCATATGTATTTAAAGAGGGAAAGGTGAGACAAAGAGCTATTGCTAGGATCACCTGTGCATTCACTGCCAACACCATAGGTGGGTGTTAATATCCAGATTAGAGTAAACAGAGCAATTTCTGTTTATACATTGGGAAATTTCTGTAACTATATGAGTTTACACTGGAACATATTAACAAGGAAAACTGGCAATATATTCTGAGTGGTTTCTTCCTTTTAAAAGAAATTTCTATTTTTAATTTAAGTATAGTTAGTATACAATATTATATTTCTCTGGGTGTTTTTAAGAGGAATCAGTGACAATTTTCTGGAAGCTGGGAAAAATAATGTGTTAACTGCTTTTCTTGATCTCAACAGTTCTATGAGTCTATGAAAGTAGTCAGTGTCTTTCTTCTAATCTACTGGCTTATTAAAAGGCCATTCACCATCATGATCATTATCTTTCAAATACCCTAAAATTGTCTAGGCACTAATTTGGTACTGATTAAATAGCACTATTTGTAGCACATTTCTATCATCATGGAAAGTTCAATTGGACAGTGATGTCTAGTCATTCATGCACCCTTATTTTCAAACCATTAGCATTAAAATCCTCTCTACCCCCAAGATTCTTACATATTTCAATTGTAGCAATATAAAGTCTGGGGAAAAGCAATTCCTGAATCCCATATTTTATTTATGAGGTTTCACAAAGTTAGAGTGTAGAATCTCAGAATTTTTATTTAACTTTATTCAAGAAATTTTTGTACTGAAAAATCTTTAAATTTTACTTTTAATTACCTTCTAAGTAAAATAATAAAAAATAACAATAAACAAACTATTTGGGTGCTGTATTATTAATTTTCACACATTAAAAACATGGTCATCACAAAGAGGATAAATATGCCCATGAAGTCTCATAATTGTTATTCATTGATTAGAAAAATGTTAAGATCTTAAAATTATTGAGAAAATTAAAGATGGATTTACTTTTACTATGTGTTTTTAAAGGGCATCTCTGTGATAATTTACCAATATTTAAAGGCCATAAAATAGAGAATTCTAATCTAAACCTCATTTGCATTTATAGCACAAATACTTTATAAGTAATCAAGCTGAGTACATCCACCACATAGGCTTTTGTTTAAAAAAATCCACCCCCTCCCTGCAAACTACAATGCATTGTAAGAAAAACCAAATAGATGTAATATATACATCATTAGCTGCAAATGCAAATAAAATTTAAGGTTTATTTAGAAACACTTTCCTTTGTTCATCTTCTTGCTTAAAAGACACAAAGTACCTTATTCAGAAACCCTTTTTCCTCCTCAAATATGAAAACTGAGTGTCTAATTGGGGAAAACTTACACTTTAATTCAATACTATTAACAACAAAATTATGACTTGGTCCTTTGAAAGGCCAGAGAATGAGACAAAGCAAGGTGGAACAGGAAAAAAAAGAAAAGGCTGAGAGGGGCAAAAGGTTTGAAGGAAAAGAGACAAGTGAAGGGAAACAATATAGAGTAAATGAGGCAAAGGAGCCAATATAAAGTAAATGAAGCAAAAATATAACCGAATTGGGGGAAAAAAGAAGTGAAGGACAGGATCTGAGCTTTATTAAGAGTATCATAAACTGCTTTTATTATACATGCTCATTAATTTAGCTGAAGATTTCAGGAAGGTTAAAAGTAAAGTGAATCGTCTTCAAAATTTTGATTTTATAGAAGTTCTTTTTACAAAACTTAAGATGCCTTTAGGGATCCTGAATTAAGTCAAGCAAATAAAAGAAGTTTCATTTTCTTGGGCCAGATCTGGTCCAGAAGTTTACTACTCACTGTGTTCCTTGATCCATAAATGTTTAAAACTCTGAACATGTGATTTTTCAAATCCTTTTAACATTAACCACATTGCAAAAATAGTTTCCTGAGCCATGATCTTACTGAATTAAGCCAATTCAGTTCACGAAGCTGTGTGTTTAATGTGTAACTCGGTTTTTTGTTTTGTTTTGACTTTGGAAGCACAAGTCATAAGAAATCATTAGCATTGCAAAACTTAATGAAACAAAATGAAATCTTCCAACTTTCAAATTGATGTTAAATTCAGAATAAAAGGAAGTGAAGGAAAACTGAAAAATCTTTAAAAGGGGAATAAAACTAAAAGGCAACTAGACCAAACCATGACAAAATGTCTTAGAAAGGAGGGGGGAGGGCTCAAAGCAGCAAATTAAATTATAAACAACAGCCCCAATGTTAGTTTAAAAAGTACTGATACTTCTTTTTAAGGGAAGATATGCTAAAGCAGTTAATCTTTAGGTGTGATAAAAATGACCTCTTAGCCACTTACGAGGAAACAAACTCCAAAACTACTAATAGACAGTAAAATGGTGAGGATAACTACATTTAAGACCTCAAAATAAGTATATAATAAAGTTAATTACTGACACTGTCTTCAACATTCTATATCACATACATAGATAGCTTCCCTTTAATTGTATACATATGTATATGTGTATATACATATATATATATATACACACACACAGCAAGACTCCTTTTTAAAGAGCATCTATTAAAGGATTAAATTTGTTAACATTTCCTAGCACCAAATAAATAATATGTATATACTTATTTTTGGATACCAAGTCATGGCACAATTAAATGAAAATTTAAGTCAAACATTTTCTAAATGCTTTTTAAAATCTGGCATTTAGTAGACATTTAGTCATTTAAAAATAATTCAAAATTTAGTCTCTAAAATAAAGTTTTAATAGTATTTCACATAAAGTGACACATTATTGGTATAAATTTCTAAAGGATTTCTGCAAGTTACTACTCAAACACAATCAAAATTCCATGACTAGCCTTATTTAAAAATTGCCCTACAAATAAAGAAAACACACCTTATGAGTCTATTTCCAAAAGAAAGCTGTGCCCAGACTGTCTACATTTAGGAGCAATAATTTCCCTTTCACTGGTGGTGAGAGAGGGCTGGGGTTGCCAAAAATAATCTCTGGTATTAGGTCACGCTTTTCCTGTTTAAGCTCAAGACATCCTGAGGTCTCTGCTACCTGAATATTTTAAACCTTTAGTCATACAAAGACAGAAATATTTCTTCCTTAGTTTTTCAACTGTATTCAATTTAAAATCCTTGTAAGAATAAATTTAAAAGGATAATAAAAATCTAACACTTAAAAATTTTTATACTAAGCTTGTGGCTTGGTTTAAAAAAAAAAAAAGCTATTCAGGAAAAGTTTCTCTGAACAAGGAAAATATTAGGCACTTCCAAAATAGTCACAAGTTTGCTTGGTATGCAAAAATTAATTTCTGAAAGAACTCAATTTTTTATGCCAGCTTTCTTGAGCTGGGCTATATTTCTTTTTTTCACTCTGAATAATTATCAAATTAATATATATTTTTAATGATTTTTGTCTGGCACAAGGAAAATACTGCCCAACAAGTCTATTCCCTTAACATACATTCTTTAAAAAGTGTTTTACTGTTCAATTAAAATTAGTATAAAAAACCCAACTCACTGGCAAAGTAGAAAGAAGGGCTTGTCTCCTTGTTGTATGGTAATTTGGGACATGCTGAATTTGGGAAATAGAAAGGTAAATTAGCCTTTGGAGGTGTGCATTTTCCTAATTTCTGGAAAGGTTGACACATTTAGTAATTTCTTTTTGTATTCATGCATAACTCATTCTTCTTATTTTATGAGATGACAAGCACTTTCAACATTGCTACAAAATTAAATTAGATAGGGCTAAACCAAAAGATACTTTTCTTCTGTACTGACTTGCTAAATGAAAGAAATAAAATTATTATCTAATAAAAAGACCAACATGGCATTCCATTGGACAATCTTCATGTAAATAATGTACCCAAATAAAACAGAAGTTACTTAAGTTTAATTATAAAAGACTCAAACAATTCTGCAAATCATTATTAACAGAAATGTCATTATTTTGCAAGATGTTTACTAGGGAACTGGTAGTGGATCCAAACATTTACAAATATAACAATATAGTAATATTAAACATGGGTAGGACATTATTTCTTATTAAAATGTCTACATAAAGGTGTGTGTGTCTGTTTAGAACACATAGAAGGATATGTACCAAAATGTTAACAGACGTTCTCAGGTATAGGGACAATCAGTACATTTTAAATCTTTTTGCTTGCAGTATTTTCTAAGTTATCTGCATGAAACTACCAAAATCAAACCAAGAAAGAATTCTGGATCTGACTTTCCTGATGGCTTTAGGTAATAGAGAAAGTTTCATTATTAGTATTTCTGAAAGGGAAAATACCACTGCCATAAAACAAAGCAGATGAATTAGATTAGATGTTAAAAAAACAAAAATAACTTCTTAGGAGGAAGAGGGCAGAGGCAATGATGAAAGTTAGATTAAGATCAAAGAGATGAAGTTTGTAATCAAAGTCCTTTCTACTACAGCTAGAAAAAGAACAAGGTCAACTACTACTTAGAATACATCTACTTGTACGCCTCCAAATAATTTAACTGTTCAGTAATCTGTTAGCGTATTTATAGGAAATATACCAAAACTTTAAAAGCAATAATCAGCCTCTCATTTGGCAGTCATTAGTGGTCCTTTCTATGACCATATCAATTAATGCATGACAATAATGTGACGTGTTCTTCTGTTTACATAAAAAGTTTAAAAATCTAGACAGGATATAGCTTAAACATAATTCATACTCAAAATATTTGTTCCTTTGGGAATATAAAACTGTTTAAGGGAGATGAGTACAATTAGCGTTTCTATGGAACAGTTCTTAGTTTAAAATGTACTTACATTACTTATATACCAAAACCATAGCCTTGCCCTTAAGCCTGCCCTCATCAACAGACATCTATTTAATACAACCTGTGTAAATTAGAAGAGAGTAGTTCAAATCAGGTTGAGCAACTTTCTCTTGGCATTAAAGAACAGGCTCTGGTGACTAGTTCATTCCATACTGCACTGGACATTAGGCCTAGTATTTTGTTTTGTTTGCAATATCTCCTCTTTACCCATACATGAATGGACTTCAGGGTTCAAGACCAACTGCTTTTCAAATGGAAATGTTCTGAGAAGGTAACTATAAAAACCCTTAATGCCGCTAATAATAATATTGTACAGGCTTTTTCAAACCAACTAGGGAGGCTGTTTCAAACCAATAACATCCATCCAAAAGACAAAGCCAGATGTTGGCTTTGTGGAGAAATACTTACCATACTCAATATTGCAGTACTTTACACTACAGTGTCTCAAAAGCATGGGTACACAAATAGCTATTGTCTAAAAGCAATGAAAATATTGGCTCAAAAGTTTCAGATCTTATTCTAAGAGGAGTATGCCAGAAAATAGGAAGTGTTTTTCCACTTGTTAAAACATGATGTATTCACCAGAAATGTATGTATAAACAATTACAATGAACTTTTTACCTAAGCTTTTAACAAACTGGAAAATTGATGAAATGTATATAATAAATTGCATAAAAAGCTAGTGTGAACAATCAATGGTGCTTTTTCATCCATATGTAGCCCTGGTTAAGACAACTAAAGACAAGCCAATGACAGGAGATCATAACCAAAATCATAAGCCAAATCAGTCTGTAACCATATGTCTCAATTAAATTACGATGGGCTTCTTGAAATAAATGTTTTCCAAAATGTAGCAGTTACATCATTTTTATTTAAAGGGCATCATCCATAACAGAAAGTTTTAAGTGGTAATACAGAAAATTAAGATTTAAATACTTTATAAAAATAAGGCCCTTAAATCATGTAAATTAGTGAAGCTGTATGACAAGAGCATGCCTCCAGGAAGAAAGCATCAGCAGTGGGTTATAGGTAACAAGAAGGATAATTGTTGTTGCCTGAGTCTTAGTCTAGTAACCTACAAAATGTTATAAACTGTTATATAAAGTTAAAAAGATTAAAATCTTTACATTCTTAGTCATTCAGAAAGTTTAAAGAGGTTTAAAAGATGAAATGTCCATTTAGTTACATGTTATTGTAGTATCATTCTTACAGTGGTACATTTTTCAATTGTATGATAAAACTTAAATTTCTCTTTCCACTCTAAAAAACTAAAATGCCAGTGGAAAAATCTAAGTGAAAATAAAGGAGTTCTCAGAAAAGTAAAACAAAACTTACATTTTAATAAAATTGGTACTAATGGTGCATTTTAAAAACATAATATGGACAACCTGTTAATTCTATATTATACAAGATTCCCAACATTAAAAAGTGTATTATTTTAGAACTTTACACAGCTGCTATTAATAAATAAATTGACCTGTACAAAGTTCTCTGGCTCCAAAACTAATTTTTTATTATTAATTATTCTTACATATATTTAATTTTATATAGACTACTTCTCATTTTCATTTTATCACTGTTTATACTGATTATATGTAAAATGTGAATGTCTAAAGCAAATCTATTACACAATTTTGACCACTTAAAATACAGCATGACCAGAAATACAATAGCATTATAACAAACAACAATAAAAATATGTTATGCCAGTGACCCCCAGAGCAAGAGGTGAAGCGGGATGTTTTCTTGCCGGGGAGTGCTTTCATTAAGGTTAAGGATGCAGGACAGACATATCACATTATACTACTGAAAAGGAAGAGAAGAAAGATATCTTTCTCCAGAAAAGATGCTTTCTGCTATACATTTTAGTTAAAGGAGAGACATTTTAACAAAGAGGAATTTCGGATATGGAAGTAGATATGATTTGCCAAGATTTAAACAGATCAGAGATAGAAATGTCTCCTCTTTTCTTTAAATCTTGACCCTTAATATCATAAAAGGCCAAGTTATTCTTAAACAATAGTATCTTTTCAGAGCTTTAAAACAAATTAAGAATAGTTACACACACTCAAAAAGACAAAGTGTTTCCTACCATACATTGCATGCGTCTGCTCATGAGCCCCGTACTGAGTTGCTGAAGAAGATACTAAACCAGGCTGGGCATGTGCTGGTGGTGCCATCATTCTAGCATTACCCTGTATTACAGGACTATACACATGGGGATGCTGTGTTCAAACAAAAAAGAAAGGAAAACATTAAAACATCAAATGACTCAAGCAGATTTTAGTTAAATGTCTTAATTCTATGGTTTCCAGATTTCCAAAAACAACTATGACAATTCTAAAATTTTTCCTGGCTATTTCCTTTGAAATACTTAACCTTCTAATATATACCTAAAATGCCACACACCCCCATTCCTTAGCTATCTACAGCAGCTTAACACAAAGCATAAGCTATGAAGAAAAACCCCATTACCACATTAAAAGTTATTTAAATATAACAAAAACTAAAAGTTAAGGCATATCAGCCTTACCTGAGACTGATAATGTGGCACATGCTGAACAAGAGGCTGATTTGGAAACTGCTGAGGACTATAGGCAACATATTGTGTGGAATAAGCTGGTGGGGTGGCCACAATTGGTGGGCCTGCTGCTGAGGCTGGGTGCATCATGGTACTTTGATGATGCTGGTCTTGCCGCTGTTGGGGCATATTTGGTACTGCAGAAAAAAAAGATGACTAAGTATTAGCTAGCAGCACCGCCGGTGCATGAAATACTAGAACACGGTCCACAAGACTGCACAATTTGACCTCTCCAGCGCCATGTTACACCACCTCCACTTCACTACTCTGGAATGTTTTCCTACCACATGTGCTACTATTACTCAGCCTCAAGATCCCCCACTCTCAGCTTTGACAATTCTGACTCATTCTTCAGGTGTGAGCTTGAAAGCAACTTCCTTAAGAGATCCTTTATGATTGAAAGTCCCTATAATACTCTTACAGCACTACAAAACTTTTTCTTTGTAATACTTTCAGATAATCCCTGTTTTACACATCTAATAATGCCATGTGCCAGAGAAGGCACTGGATTTATTCAAAGAAAAACAAATGTACAACAAGAGAGCCGAACAGATCCAACATTAATCTTAACTTCATCTTTCTTAATTTCCCACCACTGAACTCTTCAACAACTTCTGGCTGTTTGTTAAACACAGCACCACACACTACCATGTAGCAGGTTTCCAAATAATAGTTAAAAAAACAAACAAACAACTCTGTGTTTTATTCCACATATTTTTGCTTATGGTTCTCCTGTTAAAGCTCTAGTTAGATATTTGCTCAAGTCTCATTTCCATGTCTTTCCCAGTTCCCCCCATAAGAATTAGCTGCAAGCTCTGTGTCTATTACAACACTGTTTCCTGTGATGGGTTTACAGTGCAATGGTAACCAAGCCACTTGAGGGAAGAAATCATGAACCACTGTTTACAAAAAGGTGATGTTTACAACTTAGTATGTTTATAAAATCATCAGAACTGTTATAACTGCTAATTTAGAGATGGAATTATTTTATTTTATTAATAAGTATTTAAATTTTTTTGCTAAAAATGTAATTGTTGCTAAAATTTAGGAAAGCCAGTTATATAGTTTTATCTATTTAGAAAAACAAACCTGGAAACAGGAGAAACCAACACATTATTTTTCTGAATTTAATCTTGAGATTCCCCATATTGAAAAAACATTTTTTAGTAAAGAAAAGCCACCCCAAAATTAAGTATCATTTTTATCAAAGGGAAGTTCATCTAAGCCAGTGGTCGGCAAACTGCGGCTCACGAGCTGCAGTTTGCCGACCATTGATCTAAGCTCACTGAGTATAACATATTCATCACTACTTCTTTTGATACCTGGTTATGACCCTCACATATTAGAAAAATTTCAAAAAACTCGCTATTTACTGTCTTTTAAAATGAAAAATTCTAGTTACAAAAAATGCCTGAAAAATTTTAGATAAAAAGTTCAACAATGCAACAACAACAAAAAAAACACAAAGCCTCCCCCTTTCTAACCATCTATCTGCATTTTATTCTTTTCCTCAACAGCACCCATTGTATGTAGGCTTCTAGATTATCTTCTATCATTTGTACATATGCGTATGTATTATACAGAAATAAATACTTGGTTTTATAGGGGTGTTCCCGCCTCCCTAAATTGATCATCTTTAATCTTAACTAAAACTACAATTTAAATAGACTATACTTTAGCCATTTCCTTATGCTGATGGTTTTCAACTGGGAGTAATTTTGATCAAAGAATATTTGGCAATGTCTGGGGACACTTTTGGTTGTCACAATCGGGGGAAGAAAAGGTTACTACTGGCATCTAACGGGTAGAGGCCAGAAATGCTGTTATAATAATCATTCTGCAGTACACAGGGTACCACCCCCATGCCTCCCCTCCACCCCCTGCCCAGTCTATCTGTCCCAAAATGTCATTAGTGCTAAGGCTAAGAAACTGCTTTATCAAGTTCTTAAGTTTGGCATATTTTCAAACACAATTCAATTTTCCTCACAGGTTGCAAAAAAAGGTAACACTGCATTCTGTATCAAGAAGACAGAAGTGATTTTGTACAAAGGCCCTACTATAGGGTGACCAGACATCCCGCTTTTGGCGGGACAGTCCCGATTTTTAACAATTTGTCCCGCGTCCCGCAGCGTTTTAAAAAAGTCCCGATTTTTGGAAAGAATGCACGACAAGCTAGGGAACGGCAGGAGATAGACCAAATTTTTATCAAGAACCCCCTCCCCCCCGGTCAATGGTGTCCCGCTTTACCAATGTTAAAATCTGGTCACCTTACCCTACTATAATGTAGGAAAGATATGGCCTTATACAATCCATGGCTGCATTTCAGAAGCAAGTCCTAGACTTTGCCTGTTATCTGACAGAGTAAAGTAGCAGGACATAAAATTAACATCATATATACAATGCTTCATAAACTTACTTCATAAATAATTACTTAAGAGGAAGCCGGGATGGCTCAGTGGGTTAAGTGCTCTCCTTGCAGCCCCACGGTCCGAGGATCAATTCCTGGCCCTAGCCTGTGCGGACCCATATGCTGAAACTGCGGTGTGCTTCTCATGTGAGAGGCCCCCTGTTCGGTTCCTGCAAGGGGGAACTTCCCATGTGGGAGGCCCCCAGTCTTGTGGGGGTGTGCTTCTGATGCAGGAGCCCCAAGACCAGTTCCGCCCTGTGTGGCCCTGTGCCCACCTGTGTGGAATGAAACCATGTCGAAAACTGATAACTTACAACTATGGAGACTGCTCTGGGCCCTCCCCCTTCTCTCTCTGTCTCTCTGTCTCTGTTAAAAACAATAAAATAAATCTTTAAAAAATACTTAAAGAAAATTATTAAAAACAAATAATTACTTAGAAGATACAAAGGACAAGATGACCCTGGTTTACATTGATAATAAAAAAGAATACCCTAAGGCATAAGCTGAAGAAACACATCTTTAAGAGAATCTTAAAAATACTACTGAAGACACAAAAGCAGATTTAAACAAGAGGAGAGGCATAACTTGTTCTTGAATTGGAAGACTCAATATAAAGACAGCAATTCTCCCCTAAGTTAATTTACAAAAATTTAATGTGATTCTGATGAAAATGCCAACTGTTAAATTGAATTGTTAAAATCCATGAGTTCATATTCATAGAACAACAAACCCTCATAGGTTAACCTTTAGAGAATAAAATCAACTAATTATTTTGAAACTGCTTTGAAATAATAGGCATTTTAGTTGCATTTCTTCCTTTTTAAAGATTTTATTGTTTGAGAGAATCATTAGACACAACACAGTTTCACTCCACACAGGTGGATGTGGGGCTGTGTGGGCTGGGAACTGAACTGGGGGCCTCCCACATGGGAGGCGAGAATCCTTGCCGCCATTCCAGTGGTTACCAGCTACACCGCAGTTCAGCACATGGGTCTTCAACAAGCTGGAACCAGTGATCCCCTGACCACATAATTTGATATGATACAGTTTTTCTTTATAGAAATATTCCAGCTAATCACTGAAGAAGGGATGACAGAAAGAGATTATCACCATGTTGCAATTCTTAATGAAATAATGGATTTAGGGTTAGGCAATGATTGTCACTGTAGACTAAAACAGAGAAGAGCTGGTAGGAAATACTTGGCTAAGTTATTCCTATTATCACCAAAAAGGGAAATGATAACACATTATGTGATTTCTAATGGGGGGGGGCGAATATATGTGTGTGCGTGTGTATACATATAAAATATCTAGGAAACATTTCAAATTAAGTTAAAACAATAACACCTAATTTCATCAAACACTTTCTCTACTTTCGGTTTACAAGGACTACAGGAAACAGAGGGCCACTTTAAACACCACCACAGGGATACAATCCACGAAATTCAGATGGTAGAAAAGAATATAAGACAAATAAGCTGTATGTAAATAAAATATAAAGGGGAAAAAATTAAGAGACTTATTGAGAGCTATATCAATCAAATGAAAAGTGCAGACCTTAAAGTATAGCTCGAATAAGCCAACTATTAAAAAATTTATAAGACAATATAGGAAATTTATACTTTGGATATCTGATAATGAATAATTGATTTTTTTAGGTGTGAACACTGGTACTATTAACTATAATTTTTAAAAAGAGTCTACAACTCTTTATTAAAGATATACTGAAAACAGTATTCCCACTTTATCCACAAGAAATATGTTCCAAGACTCCAGTGGATACCTGAAACTGTGGACAGTACTGAACACTACATATGTATGCTTTTTTCCCCTATACTCATGCATACATACCTATGATAAAGTTTAATTTATAGACTAGGCATAGTAAGAGATTAACTACAACAATATAAAACAACTAAAACATATACGTAGTTGACCCTTGAACAATATGGGTTTGAACTACATACTTGTAGATCCACTTATACAGGATTCTTACCCCAATAAATACTGTAAATGTATTTTCTCTTCCTTATAGTTTTCTTAATAACATTTTTTCTATAGCTTACCTTAAAAATACAGTGTAATACATGTAACATGCAAAATGTATGTTTAGTTGACTACTGGTAAGGCTTCTGGTCAATAGCAGGCTATTAGCAGTTTTAGTTCTGGGGGAGTTAAAAGTTACACATGGAATTTTGGCTGTGCAGAGTTAAGTGCCCTCAAACCTTGTATTTTCAAGGGTCAACTGTATATCATAATAAAAGTTATATGAACATGGTCTCTGTCTCTCTCAAAATATCTTGTACTATACTCACCTGTTCTTGTGATGATGTGAGATGCTAAAACGTCAAATCCATTCCTGAATCTGTCTAACCATCCCTTACTTACCATAAGTCGTTTAGTGTCACTTGTTATAGGGACCCCTTGCTAAAGTCTTCGAATAGGCTCAGTGCTTTCTGGTGCTACAAGTCAACTGAAAGACGCTTTCTGCTCATTTCTTCTACCCACAAATTTAATGCTTTTCCCATATTAACTAACCACTTATCATATATTGTGGCCATAATTTTTATAGTTTGAGGTGCAACAACAAAACATGCAAATTTCTTTTCCCTTCTTCACAATTTCACAGAAGATTCCTTCTTACTGTAGATCTTATCAACCTCTGCATATGATATTTTTCCTTCCTTATTAAGCTGGGAACTTTCACCTAAAGGAAGTACTTTATGGCAGGGGTCCCCAACCCCCAGGCCAGTATTGGTCCATGGCCTGTTTAGGAACTGAGCCGCACAGCAGGTGAGTGGCAGACAAGTGAGCAAAAGACCTTCATCTGTATTTACAGCTGCTTCCCATCACTTGTATTACCACCTGAGCTCTGCCTCCTGTCAGATCACTAGGGCATTAGATTCTCATAGGACGGTGAACCTTATTGTAAATTGAGCAAGCTAGAAATCTAGTTTGTGTGCTCCTTATGAGAATCTAATGCCTGATGATCTGAGGTGGAGCTAAGGGGGTGACTAGTGCTAGGGTGCTGCTACAAATACAAACTAACATTAGCAGAGAGGTTTGACTACACAGAGACCATAATAAATCAACTACTTGCAGACATATCAAAACCCAAGCTCAGGGATCCCACTGATTCTGCATTATTATGAGTTGTATAATTATTTCATTATATATTACAATGTAATAATAAAGTGCACAATAAATGTAATGTGCTTGAATCATCCTGAAATCATCCCTGCATCCATGGAAAAACTGTCTTCCTTGAAACCAGTCCCTGGTGCCAAAAAGGTTGGGGACTGCTGCTTAATGGCTTCTCTTTGGCATATCGGAATTGCCAGTATTATTATTCCTGCACCTTGGGGCCACTGTTAAGTAAAATAAGGTTGCCTTAAATACTAGCACTGCAATAACATGACAAGTCAATCTGATCACCAAGATGGCTGGCTACCAAGTGACTAATGGGTGGAGAGCATATATAGTGTGGAGACATTGGACAAAGGGATGATTCATATCTGGGCAAGACACAGTGGGACACTGATATTTCATCATACTACTCAAACAAAGAACAATTTAAAACTTACAAACTGTTTATTTCTGGAATTTTACATTTAACATTTTCAGACTGTGGTTGACTAAAATCATGGAAAGCAAAACTGGATAGGGGAAACTACTGTACTGTTAACTCTTTTTAGGTGTAATAATGGTATTGTAGGTGTTTTATTTTTTATAAGACCCTCCTTATTTTTTAGAATTGCAAAATGAAATATGGAGGAGTAGGGGCTGGGTCTGCCTACCTCAGTGATGTGTTCTTAGCTAGGAACTTAGTATGTGTTGGTTGGGTGGTTGGACAAATGGGTAGAAGAACTGGCCACAAGTTCTTTTGGCAGTGATATAAACTTGGATTAATTTTAGGAAGGAGAAATACATGGTTGTTTAATAAATATAATTTGGTTAGTAAAAAATGTTTCAAGGGGGGGGATCCAAGATGGCAGCATGAGAGGAGAATGCCGATAACTGCCTGGGAAGGGCCTTGTGAACAGAGGGGAATCCACAGGGGAAACCCTGAGAAGAAACCTCAACTAAGAGAACCACACAACACGGAACAACACACAAAGGTTAGAGAAAAAAGGGGAGAGCAGGAGAGGAAAAGGGAAGCAGCGGTTCGAGGACAGAGACTCGGAGCGCGGCCAGGGGCTGGCAAAAACAAAGGGGGATTGGGGGACTACGGTCAAACTGGAGCTGGATCGAGGGCGGGCTGGAAGCCCCACAAGACTGTGGACAATTTAACATCCGAACTCAAGGGACAGCACACAGTGCCCTAATCAGGTCACAGAGCCTAAAGTGGAACAGGGACTGTGGAGCAGGGCGCTGCACTTCCCGGCGGGAGGGGTGAGAGCAGGGCACCAGCCCACTACAGCTCAGCACCCCTGATTTACGAAGGAGATTGACTGTGAAGGAGCGCCTTCTGAGGACAGGGTTCTTGGAGTGAGGGCTGGGGCTTGAGTGGGTATAGCTGCATTGGACGTGCTTGGAGTGAATCCGGTGGTCTCAACAGAGCCGGGAGCGTAGAGCGGCTGCCGCCTGAGTTACGGCCTGTGCGCGCAGGGCTTTCGGCACCCCACCCACCGGGCCTCCGCGACAACGCTACCAGCGTGCAACTGGGCTTTTGGCGCCCCGCCCACCGGGTGGCAGCAACACCACTGCTTGCTTGCCAGCGCGCAATTGGGCTTTTGGTGCCCCGCTCGCCAGGCCGCTGCCGCGACTCTGCCTGCGCGGAAGTGACTCTGCCTGCGTGGAAGTGCGCGGCTGGGCTATCGGCGCCCCGCCCACTGGGCCGCTGCGCATCACTGCATGCGCACACCGGGCTTTCAGTGCCCCGCCCACCGGGCCACCCCGCAGTGCCGCTGCCTGCTCGCCGGTGCACTGCAGGGCTTTTGGCACCCTGCTCACGGGGCAGCTGCAGCACTGCTGCCTGCTCGCGAGCGCGCAGCTGGGCTTTTGGCGTCCCGCCCACCGGGCCTCTGGGGCGTTGCGGACCGCGCGCACAACTGGGCTGCCTGCCGGGTCTCCGCGGTGTCATTGCCTGTGCGCGGGACTGCGCGGCTGACCAGGGCCTCTGCCAAGCCCCAGCCCATCCATGCTGCCCTGCGGGTGTGCCTTACAGATACAATTGAAGGAGGGGCAGCCAGGAGGAGGAAAGACCTGAGCTCCTGTGCCCCACCCACACTGAACCACCAGCCCCCCTGCTGAAAGAGGAATCTGCTATTGTGTCTCAGGCCTGCCCTAGCTCCTACTCACATGCCCCCACCCCTGGCCACACCTTTACTACCCTGCTATCTCACAGCTAAGACAGCAACCTGAAGTGCCCCAGGACACAGAAGCTGTCTGCTTCCCCCAACCCTCTCCCAAAATCTCCTTCTCCC
>PVKE010001309.1:0-103610 GCA_004027555.1 Craseonycteris thonglongyai
AGGCACTGTACCTTTTAGCCCATTGGATGTGCTCTAATACAGTCAATTTAGCTACTATGCATGTGTCCTGATACAGCAGCTTTGGCTACACAGAACGTTCCTGTGCTGCAACTGTATGTACCACGGTGAGCCAATCACAACAAGCAAAGGTTCAAAGGTTATAATAGACCACCTCTCTGACTCTGGCCAATCTGAGCAGCCTTTTTACTAGAACACAGTGTAGCTTCGGGTACAGAACATGTATAATTTGCATGCATAAAAAGCCTGCTTGGATTGGCTGAGTTAGAGAGGCGATCCGAGCAGCCTTGCAGTGATTGGTGCGGGATCAAGTTGGAAAATTCGTTTAGCGGCATATCGAGACGTTTTTCGGGATATACTCGGCGTATAAGACGACCCCCGATTTTCGGTTGACTTTTTTTCGTTTCAAAAGTCGTCTTATACGCCGGAAAATACGGTAAGCAAGAAAGGAGAGCAACATGGCTGTCGACAGCCAACAATCTGGCCTCTATAGGACGGCTAGGTTAGGATCAAACAGTAATCTCATTGCCTGTAACTGAAAGTCACAAAAAGTGTGGAGGGCAGAGGGACTCAGAAGAGGGTTGTTAAGATGCAGAGCTAAGACTGACGGCCAAACATCAGTACTTGTATGGCTACCAAGCACAACTAGGGGAAGCAAAGAAACACTTTTCCTTTCAAGGATACAAAATCTAGAGAGGAGAAGGAAAAACTCTGGTGTTTGCCATTGTTTCCAGCTATGGGCACACACAGTTTTAAGCATGTCATCATGAGTAGCTGTGGCACGAATTACCCTATCTGTGACCAGGACAGGGATGGCTCCTTCCTCCACACCCCATCTCTGGAATATTCTCCATAGCTTTGGGTGCAGGCTTGGGACCTGGCAGAGGGCAGGTCCACTAATCCTCATGGTTCAGCTCCAATTAACCTTTGCCTGGAGCATAACAAATGATACATAACAAAAGATCCTATATTTCTCTTTGTAGCCAATTATTTGAAAAAAAAATTTTTGGGGGTGGAGGTGGGGGACTAAAGACCTTTACAGTGGGTGGACCTGTTTAAATTTGGTGATGGAGAGAGAGACTGAACATATGTGTTAAGTGGCTTGGCAGTGGAGATAAATGCAGTGTATGCTTAGGGACTTAACCAGATTTGGAACCAGTCTAGAGAACGTTATGAAGCCAGCTATAGCAGGGTGAATGCAGCCTGGGCCCTGGGGCATGTCTGACTACCATGGCCCCTCTGTTTACCCCACTGACATTCCTCTCCCTGAGCCTGGGCCTGGGGCTGTCCTGGTTGCTCCCCCAGATTCCTCTGCAGGGACAGCTTTTCTTTCTCCAGGCTATGCTAAACCAGGAGGCAGTAGCAACTATGGAAAATTTAACACGAGAACTCTTGATTTGGGAACCCTTGTCTTTATATTATCACTTGTTGGGAGAGCAGACCTAGCAGAAACAGCTGTTTCCAAGTAGCTTTCTAAAGTCCTCCCAAGGCATCCCACTGTGAGATCAGAGTGACCCATTTCATAAAAGCCCAGGAAACTTCCCCAGCCTTTATATTTCCAATACAAATTTTTCTCTCAGAGAGGGTAGGAGAGCTCAGCTGGTCATGGCTGGATTCTTATCCCTTTCCTTACTTCCTTTTCAGAAATGGAGGGAGGGGAATCCCACATGGTGAAAGCCAAGGAAGGTCCTCATATAAAATAAAATAGCAGCCAACTTATATCCCTCCCTGCCCACCCCAAACCCCAGGGTCCAGTAGAAGCAACCAAGGAAATTTCTCATTATAGAAAATTGCTCAACTTTCTGGAATAGAATACTAATTATAGACCTTAGCCCTGGGCAAGATTGAAATCCTCATGGGTTAGAGGTTCTTCTGGCTAAGCAGCTGTTCTGGAAATAGGGCAATGGCTTCAAACAGGGTCCCACTGTGAATGGTGCCTAGAGATCCTTAACCCCTTAGCAGTGGTATTCATTAACACTTAAAACATCCCTGCCCAAGACTGAAAGCTCATTTAGTTCATTGGATGTTAAATTAGTGGCCTCAGGGTCTCAAAAATCTAGTCTAGGGCTGGGCTTATGCAAGCTACCTCCTTCACACTGTTCTGCCAGCTGGCAGGGGTTTGCTCTTTCTGGGTCCCTTTGGGAACTTATTAATAGACAGGGTGGGTATGAGGCAAGCAGTGATATACTGCTCCTAAACCTACAGGCACAGGTCACCTGGTTCTTAGCTCAAGATAAAGAAGTTTGGGGATGGCTGCAGGGTGCCAACAATACTGCCTCCCCTCTGAGCTGTGAAGAATGAGCGGCATAATGCAGGGCCCTGCTTCTTCCTTACTAAGGGGCCCAATTGAAAAGTAGGGCTGGGTGACGAATATTTAAAAACCAGTTTCTGGGCTTCTCAGGGCACTGGAGACTCTAACCAATACCTGGAGGCGTTTTGACTATTCATCGAGAGCAGGCCTGTCCAACCTGTGGCCCAGGATGGCTTTGAATGAGGCCCAACACAAATTCTTAAAACATGAGAAGTTTTTGTGACCTTTTTTTTTTTTTAACTCATCAGCTATCATTAGGTTAGTGTATTTTATGTGTGGCCCAAGACAACTCTTCTTCGATTGTGGCCCAGGGAAGCCAAAAGGTTGGACACTGCTGATCTACAGAAAACTCCAAGAAAGAAAGGTGCAGGTAAACGGACAATGACAGTTGCCCTTTCGGGAGAGATTAGTGAAGAAAGCAAGGACAGCTGTTAAATAGGGATGCAAGCCTTTGCACAAAGCTCTGCCCATCTTTTCTCACTGGACCTTATTGCCAAGTGGAATGCTACCACTTCCCTCTTTTCACAGACTCCTCTTCAACATGACCACACTCCTAAATGTTAAATCCAGTTCCAGCCTAGTGGTTACGTGGCTCAGATTCCCAAAAGACAACACACGAGGGAAAGGAGCAGGGCCTCAGCCCTGCCTTAGAAGAAGGCATACCTGACTTCCCAGGATGAGGCTCAGGCCCCTTTCTCCACCACTTGGGCCGGCAGAGTCCACGCTGCCTCCTCAGAGACTTCTCAAGAAGGATGGGGTCTGTGTTGACTGTGCTATCTACCATCAGCTTCTGAGGAAAGCCCTTTTCCAGATCCGTCTCCAAATCCTCTTCTTCAGAAGAGGAGGAGGAGGCAATAACAGCCATGGGAGCTTGCGTTGCTACTTCCTCTTCCTCTTTAGGACCCTCTAGAGGCAAAAGCTGTGCCGTGGGCTTCAGCTCCATCTCTGCATGTTCTCGGGCTACGACCCCAGAGATTCTGGTTAGAGGCCACCAGGTGGGTCTAGCCAAGAGGCAGCAGCAGAGGCCTCCCTGGCACAGTAGCTGGCAGCCGACATTGGGGTGACAGGGAGGACACAGCAATGGAGTGGCCACTGGAAGCCCATAGGTGACACATCCAGTGACCGGCCCTGGCAGAGAGCTGCAAGAGGCCCAAAGGAAGGGACTGGAATGCTCCCTGGCAAAAGGGTTGTGCAGCCCCTCCACAGCCTTCTTCCACATAGCTGGGGGCACCGGCCTGACCTCCCCTAGCGGCACTGAAGCTATCTTGCCATTCCAGAAGTGAACAGTAATCTCTTCTTCTTTTGATACTACATAACAGAAAAGGGCAACATTTTATTACAGCTACATCTTCTATATCATGGGATAAGCGTTCTTATATCTCCAAAAGCAAAAACCTCAAAGCAGCCCCTCTGCTCTGCCTACTTTGTTTATACTTCTTCCTGGAGAGCCTGCCAGACACATCCCCTCACCTGCTCTCATTTACCACCAGTTCTCTTGAACTCACACTTGCAAGTGGCTCCCTATCGCAATTTTCATGTCAAAGCCAAAATGCGTCCTCAGGCAGGGGGAAGAGGAGGAGCAGCTTCCTTCTGTCATTCTCTGAACTACAGTGATGCTGACTCGGGAGCCCTGCAGAGGGGACTGTCCCAGTCTCTAGACTTGGTGGGGGACAGGTCATGAGTACTGGTGTGGCCCCAGGACTACCCCTTCACAACATAGGCTAGCTAACCAACATAGACATACTAGTTTCAGGCTATTTTACTCTAGTGAAATATATTTTATAATCTGAAAGATACGATTTGTGTATCTGTTGCTACCCCCCGGATTAACCTGCAAGTGTGTGTGTGGTGGGGGGGACGGGGGTTAATCCCTCTAAGGTAAGGTGACCAGACGTCCCACTTTTGGCAGGACAGTCCCGATTTTTAACCATTTGTCCCACGTCCCGCGTCCCGCAGCATTTTAAAAAGTCCCGATTTTTGGAAAGAATGCACGACAAGCTAGGGAACGGCAGGAGATAGACCAAATTTTTAATCAAGAACCCCCCCCCCCCGGTCAATGGTGTCCCACTTTACCAATGTCAAAATCTAGGCTGTAGAGCACCGTTTGCTGGCTCCTCTGGCCTGATCACCAGCCTGGCTCCTTCTGGGGATGGGTCAGTTAGAGCAGTTCCCCTTACCTTTCTGGGAGGCTCTCGCATCCAAACGCAAGACAGTGGCAGGGCCATACCGCTGTTGGTCTGGCTCCCAGGCTGCTAGCACCTTGTCCCCGGGTCGCAGTGAGTATCCCATGAATGGTGAGAACTGAATGGCAGTGTCTCCTAAGACCACACTCTGCCGCGGGGCTGGCAGCTCTGGGCCTGGGACAAGGGGAGCATCATATCCCACCAGAACGGCGCCCTGCCTCTCCAGCTGTGGAAAAGAAACCCCTCAGAGTAAGCTCTGGCATTGGGAAGTACCTCAGCGAGCACCAGGGTTCCCCACAGCCAGGCCCAGGCTCTGCCGCCCAAACACTGAGGGAGGCTAGGAAGGGGCGTCGGCGCTGCTTAGAGCCAACTGTGGCGAACACAGCGGGCAGTGCTGCCCATGCTCTGCCGCGGTGAACTTGCATTCCACTTCCTGCCTTTCCCTCCCCTTCTCTTCCTCTTCATGCTTTTCTCTTCTCATGTCTCTGCTTTTGACCTATAATCCCTGAGTCCTCTGGATCTCTCCCTAACACGCTCCCCCTCCTCACAGCACTTGCCAGAAGTGCTGTTGCGGGGCCAGAGCCCAGCCAGGCGGGTGTACATCAGCCGGCAAGGGCCCAGAGGGGCGGTGTCACAGGCTCGGCCAAGCACACGGAACTGCACAAAAGCCAGGGCAGACGTGCTGAAGCTAATCAAGAGCACACGCTTTTTGGAGAATCCAGTATGATTTTGAGGAGAAATAAAGTCAAGTTGCCAATTACTTTTATCAAATCACTAGACAGAACCTAGACCAGGGGTGGCGAACCTTTTGGCGATTGAGTGCCAAAGTTTATGAAATAAGAAAGAGTATACTCGCTCGACTCACATGCCAACCCATCGAGTGAGATAGAGGTATCAATTATTTTTATGTCTATAAGAGCATAAACAATAATTTTTAAATGGTATTCACAGCTCCACATGCCGAAACAATTGCTCCTCGTGCCACTTTGGGCACGCGTGTGCCATAGGTTCGCCACCCCCGACCTAGACACTTGACAGTGCTCACCAAGTGTTGAGCACAACACTGCTAATATTTCATGTGTATTCACATATTAGTTACTTGAAAAATGACAAAATGACTTGATTGGAAATTACATAATTCATATATTTTTTAGAATTCACACTAGTCTTTGTCCTGTGGATCCACATTCACAAAGTCTGACACTGAAAAGAGAAAAATCATGAAATAAGCAGCCTCTGAAGTAAAGGTCAGGCCTGGCTCCCAGCACATGGGAAAGTGTGCGGCCGTATGCATGGGCACACGGGTATGCACGTGGGCAAGCATTCTGCTCTTCTTTTCCTTAGGCAGGTGTCCGTAATTTGACACAATGAATTTTCCTGAACCAAGTACTTTGTGCATTTTCTTTACTGTTATGGATTCAATTTGTGTCACCCAAAATTCATATGTTAGAGTCCTTACCCCAAGTACTTCAGAATGTGACCTTATTTGGGCATAGGGTCATTACAGATGTGATTAATAGAGGTCACACTGAGTTTGACTGAGTAAGATGGGCCCCTAATCCAATGACTGATGTCCTTATAAAAAGTGGAAATTTTTACACAGATATGCACACAGGGAGAACACCATGTAAAGATGAGGCAGAAATCAGACTGATGCATCTACAAGTCAAGTAACACCAAAGACTGCCAGCAAACCACCGGAAGTTAGGAAAGGCCATGGAACAGTCTCTGTCACAGCCCTCAGACACCTGGACTTCCAGTCTCCAGAGCTAAGACAATACATTTCTATTGTTACTTAAGCTACTTGATTTGTGCTACTTTGTTACACAGCCATGTGTGTCTCCACTAACTAATACACTCAAAGACATTACATTTTCACCTGTACAACTTGGCCATGGAAGATCTGTGGCACACACGGCTGAGGCATATCAGATATGACAGGGCCACCCAGAGGAGTGTGCCAGGGACATGTGGGGAGTTAGGGACTTGCCTCTGGAGCAGCCTTTATCTGAGTCCAGTAATAAAAGCCATCTGGTTCCCTTCTTGCCAGGACCCATGTGTCAGCAGCATCTCCAACTCTTCCAAGCCAGCCAGGCCCCTGCCAAGCGGGGTCAGCAATGTGGAGACATGGGTGATAACATGCACATCTGGAAAAAATCAAACAGAATTAGGGACTGGAGGAAATCAAGCCCTAAAAACACCAAGAAACACATTTCACAGTTTGATCTGAGCAGCATGATGGCACATGAATGACCTATAAGTCTATGTGGAACAGAAATCCACATGAGAAGTGGCCATTTATGATTCCAGTAAGATAAGGTAAACTGTGGGAAGCAGCAAAAGGAGAGGACAGTAAAGGGAACCACCATTTGAGGACTGGGGATTTAGCATTGATATATTCAAGTTAATTGGTGCTGGTTCTGAGACTAGAGAGTCAACCAGAGAAGAGTACTGGGAAGGTAAATCCTAAAAGGGTGTGTGGAATTCCAGGGTGCAGCATAGGGGCTTCGATGTAGGCTGACCAGGTGTACCATTTTAAATGGGATAGGGAAATACAAGGTACTGTCCCGTTTAAAATGGTACATCTATTCAGCCTACCAATACCTTGAATTCAGCTCAGTAAGACTAGGCTGATCATACATACCATTTTAAACAGGAAAGCACCATTGTTTTCTGTCCCATTTAAAACAGTACATCTAGGGGAAGCCAGGATGGCTCAGTGGGTTGAGTGATGGTCTTGCAGCCCCAGGGACCAAAGATCAAATCCCGGCACCACCCTGTGTGGACCCATATGCTGAACTGGGGGCATGCCTCCCATGTGGGAGGCCCCTGGCCCAGTCCCTGCCCTGCATAGCCCTATGCCCACCTGTGGAGTGAAACTATGTAGAAAACTAATGATATGCAACTATGGAGACTGTTCTGGGCCCTCTCCCTTCTCTCTCTCTCTCTCTCTGTCTCTGTCTCTCTGTGTTAAAAATTAAAATAAAACAGTACATCTGGTCAGCTTATTTGGATGGTAATGCCTAAGGAGCAAAACTGTAAGGACATTGGGTGCTGTGGGGTCAAAGGGAGGAGGAAGTGTTTGAGCAGGGCAAGTGCAGAGCAGCTGAATAAGGGGCTATGGGGACAGAAAAAAGGAGAAGCTAGCTCTGGGAATTTTATGGGCAGAGCTGAGCTGGGCTGGCGGCAGCATTGTTGAGTCCGGGTTTGCAGTTCTGAAAAAGCTGTTTACTTTGTGGGCAAGTCTAGATACAGGGATACTGAACTCCAGCGTTGGACAAGATGGTCCATATAGGTAATTCAAGAAAGGGGGCTATTAAGGGTTCAAGCTGGCATGTCCCTAACCTGGGCAGACTGAATTGAGTAGCATGGACATGAATCCCGAGGACGTGCACAGCTTGTATGTGCTTATAGGCTGAGCTGCCTCTCCCCTCTTACATGCACACTTCAGACACCTGGCTGAGGATGCTATTCAGGAAAAGCCAGGATAACTGAGAACTGAGGAGGGACCTGGAGACCTCACCTTGGCTGTTGCTTGCAGAAGCCCTAATTTCTCACATAGTGCCGGAGCAAGTCTCCGCTGATGGTAACGAGCTAGAAATTTTACAACTGGTGATGACAGGCTGCCTTCTCTCACACGTGCCAACTCTGACATTTGCCACTCTGCTAACAAGTGGGATGAAAGCCAGGTCAACCCTTGTCACTGGGAGTACAATTCAGACAGGGGTCATGTAATAATATCTTAAGTAAATCATAGCCCACACAGTATAAACCCTTTCAGCCTTCCCAGGAAGCAAGTTCCCTCCCTCACGGTACACCATCTTAAGCCAAGAACAGGCAGGGAAAAAGGAAGGTGTACAGCACTTCTCCCAGAGGGGCAGAGACCAGTACCTGGTGAAAGGGGTGTGCCAGGTGTGCAGGGGTGCTCGGAGGACAGAGGGGCAGGTAAAGGAGAGGTCCCAGGGAGGAGCCTCCAGGGTTGTGGCCACGCTGCAGTAGTTAGGCAAAGGCATCCCAGGCTCTGTGGATGATTCCATGACCTGTGGAGAAACCACCTGAGAACAAGCACTGTCATCTGACTTACATCCCACAGCCCAGCAAAAGGCGACTTGCTAAGGCCAGACTCAGCCCTGCGGTTAGTGGTCTCTCTGGGGCCTCACCCACTCCCACAAATGCTCAGGGTGTGCTCGGAACCAACTTCCTTCAGAGTATCAGCTCAGGAAGTAGGTGGCATTGAAAGAGTCAGCGCTGGGATTTGGGGAAACCAGCTTTAAAGCCTTCACAGCCTGCTGGTGCGTGCTCACTTCACCTCTGCTCTTCTGTGACCACTCAGGAGATAGTATATGGACAGCACCTGCCATACAGTAGCTTCACATGCATTAACTTTTCTCTCCTTCTTCCTCCCCAGTCGTAGGGACTCCTGGGGGTAAGACCATACTTTTCTTCACAAATCCTAACCCTGATGACAAACTGACCCGTAGCCCAAGGCACACACTCCCCTCCAAACCCAGTCACCTACAGGACTAACTTTAGCCCCAGGCCCAACTGAGACCCCAGGGCTGTGGCCTCCATAGACCTGCTCAGAGGCAATAGTTGTGACTCAGGGCCCAAGTTCACATACCACTGCCCCAGCCTACCAGAGAGAGCCCTGTTAGGGCCTGCCCCTGCCAAGTAAGTGCACAGGCCTGAGACCACAGATACTTACCCAGAGCCCCAAGCTCCTCCACCTCAGCGTCTGCCCCTTTTGACAGTTGGGCCTCAGGGCCTCAGCCTAACTGACTCCTGGTCGCCAAGCAGGTTGCCATGGATGCGAGCCAGCAGGAAAGCTGTGGGCTGTGAGTGTACTGAGCATGTGCAGAGGGTTGGCAGGGGACCTTGGGAGGCATGTGCAGGGTGAGGGGCCAGGGAGCTACTCTCCATATTTATCTTTGAGGAGGGGGGATATTGGAGAAAAATGTCATAGTTTCAATTCCAAAAGCTCACACTTCCCACTGCCAGAAGAGTAAGTCATAGAGGGAAGCCCTCGTGGATCCCAGGGGAGTCCTGTGAGGGAGGAAGCTGACCCTACACAAGCTTGTTCAATTGGAGGCACATGGCCACATACGGCCTGGGACAGCTTTGAATGTGGCCCAACAAAAGTCTAAACTGGGGGAAGCCGGGATGGCTCAGTGAGTTAAGTGCTCACTTTGCAGCCCCGGGGACCGAGGATCGAATCCCTGCCCCGGCCCGTGTGGACCCATATGCTGAACTAGGGGATGCCCCCAGTTCAGTTCTCTGTCTCTGTATCTCTCTCTCTCTGTCAAAAGCAATGAAAAAAACAACAACAAGTATTTAAAATATTTTTTAAAACTATCTGTAAACTTTCTTTTTTTCTTTAAGATTTATTTTTATTGTTTTTGACACAGAGAGAGAGAGAGAGATACAGAGACAGAGATAGAAGGGGGAGGACCCAGAACAGTCTCCATAGTTGCACATCATTCATTTTTCCACATAGTTTCATTCCACAGGTGGGCACGGGGCTGCACAGGGCAGAAACTGAGCCAGGGTCTCACTCTGGTGAGAACCAAGCTGGGGGCACTCCCCGGTTCAGCATATGGGTCCACATGGGTCAGGGCCGGGATTCAATCCTCAGTCCCTGGGGCCGCAAAGTGAGCGCTTAACCCACTGAGCCATCCTGGTTTCCCCCCTAAATCTGTAAACTTTCTTAAATCATTATGAGATTTTTTTTGCAATTTTTTTTAAACTCAACTATCATTAGCATTAGTGTATTTATTTATTTATTTATTTATTTATTTATATTATTATTTTTTAAAGATTTATTTTATTGTTTGAGAGAAGGTGAGAGATAGAGAGAAGGAGGGGGTAGGGGACAGAGCAGTCTCCACAGTTGTAAGTCATTAGTTTTTTGACATAGTTTCATTCCACACAAGTGGATGTGGGGCCCCACAGGGCAGAGCTGAACTGGGGGCCTCCATCATGGGAAGTGAGAACCTTCACCACCATCCTGGCAATTACCAGTTGTGTCACAGTTCAGCATGTGAGTTTACACAGGCTGGAGCCAGGATTCAATCTCCAGACCCCACAACTGCAAGGCAAGCACTCAACATGTTGAGCTATCCCAGCATCCCCACGTTAGTGTGTTTTATGTGTGGCCCAAGACAATTATTCTTCCAATGTGGCCCAGGGAAGCCAAAAGGTTGGACACTCCTGACCTACAGAGACTCAGGGCTATTGATACGCCTTCACCGTGAGCAAGCAGGAGGTTGGGGTAGAGGGTGGGGGCCAATGGCTGGACTAAGGACTGTAAGGTAGAATTTGTTGGTAGTTTAAAACAAAGTGACCAAAGGTGTGGGCATGTTTGTCTATGACAGACAGGATTCTATTGAGAAGCAGAGCTATAGTGACCCCTTGGGTCAATGGGAATGAACACTGGGGTCCAAGGGAACAGAAGTCTAGTTCTGCTCTCCTTTGAATATCCATGGGAAAGACTGGTATTTCAAGGCATCTAACAGTCATTGTACAGTTGTGTGCCTGGCACTGTGTTCACTGGGAAATATCACCAGTATATAGGGACATCTGTGGGTATCACTTCCCACATCCACTCCCCTCTACCACCTGTAGAGGATTTCTGTTTGAGGATTCATGCTGTTAGGAGAGGCTGAAGGTACCCCCAGCTCCACAGGTGGAATGTATGTCAATCAGCACATCCCATCCCCTGGCCATGGGAATTGGTTAGGCATGAACATGTTCCCAAGCCTCTCCAATCAGAACATATCTTGAGAATTTGTTGGGAATCCTGGATTACAAACTTTCTCTTTCCTCCTACACATAAATAAAGTATGTAGTTCTGGAAACTTCTGACAGTCTTTTTGGGACACTGAAGCCAGACAAAGATAGAGAGGAGAGACCTAAAGAAAACTAACTCTGGGAAAGCTGGGATGGCTCAGCAGGTTAAGCGCTCGCTTTGAAGCCCCGAGGACTGAGGATCGAATCCCGGCTCCGGCCCAGGAGGACCCACATGCTGAACTGGGGTGTGCCTCCTGAATGCGGTGAGGCCCCCAGTTCAATTCAAAAAAGAAAACTAACTCTTGGTAATAATGTTGAGCCTAGCCTGAAGGCATCCCTATGACTATATGCTTCAATTATAGAAGACTTTATTGATTATACCAATTTGGATTGGATTTTCTCTTATATGCAACCAAAAGCATCTTAACTGATGACTGCTCTCACAGAGCATAACTTTATAGTCAGGAGAATGTTGGCCAGCACTATATACCTAAAGCCTGTGTTATTTGGTGCACAAAGTTAGAGTCTAAGAGCCAATGAAGTCTCTGCCAGTGAGAGAAGGGTCCTGAATAAGACATGTGAGATTTCAGTGGTGGAAGAAAAAAGGAAAATATTCCAGTTTAGGTAGGAAGCAAGAGCTAAGAGAGAAGGATTCATCTGCACAACTACTTTCCTTCTTGGGGTTGGGGAAAGGGGGTCAAGGGAAAATCAAGCTGTGGATATTTGGGAAGGGACCAAATCGGTGGGAGTTTTGAAAACCATGTTGATAAATATAAACAACATGATAGTCGAAACCAAGTAGATAAATATAAACAATGTAGTAGTCAAAACAAGTAAACGACATGGTAATCAAAAGGAAGTCGTCATAGAGTTTGAGCAAGGAAGTATAAAATGCTTTAAGAAAGCCACGTGAGAACAGAGCTCAGAAGGTTGGGGAGGAGACTGTTAACAGTGGCCCAGACCTGACATGGCAGGATTAGAATAGAAAAATAGTAACACCAAATATTTACTGACAACACCTCCCTGACTTGAGGCTCATTGCTGGGTTTTAAGAATACAGGACAAGTAAGATTGGTCCCTACCTTCAACGAGCTTACAGTCTACTGAAGAAAACAGAGATGTGTAAAATGGCGTGTAAAGATAGCAGGATAGGAAATGCAAGGAACTATGTACACAAAATAAAAGACTCAAGCAATGGCCAGGATGGGAAGACTTCACAGAAGGCTGACAGTGAAGATGATTGTGACAATGTATAGGAAGTTCTGACTGAGTGTGGTGACAGATGGGACCTGGGAATTAAGGGAGAAGGAAGAGCTGAAGCTACTCATGGGAGCAGAAATAAGTACATTTTGAAGGCTGACTCCAAGTTATGGGGCAGTGACTATCCTTCCCATGGATGAAGCAAAAGGCCAGGAAGCTGCTCATCGCCTAGCCTAGAGAACCTGGAGAATGCTGGGGTTATAGACAAAGCAAGAGAAGGATGATGATGATGATGATGATGATGATGATGATGGTGGTGGTGGTGGTAATAAAGGCAATAGATGCTTATTATGTGCCAGGCACTGTTAATCCTCATAATAAACATATGGGATAGTTGTTATTATTCTGTGGATAAAGAACTGAAACATGAAGAGGAAGCAATATTCATAGTTTAAACTGAGGCAGTTTGATTCCAGAGCCTGCCCTCTTAACTTCTACCAAGTAGTGTCCAAACTTTTGGCTTCCCGGGACTACACTGGAAGAAGAGTTGTCTGGGGCCACACATAAAATACACTAACACTAACAACAGCTGATGAGCTATAATTTTAAAAAGGTCGCAAAAAATCTCATAATGGTTTAAAAATTTGTGTTGGGCCTCATTCAAAGTCGTCCTGGGCCACAGGTTGGACATGCCTGATTTATACTAAGCTCCTAAGGAAGTCTTCTATATGCAGGACAAAGATAACTGAAATAATTTCAAATGACAACAAGGTTTTTTTAAACTACTTTTACCTCAGCTCTGAGACACTTTCCCATCATGACATGGGATAAGGTATAGATTTCTAGTCAACCCCAGATAATAAAAAAAACATTAAATTTTGACAGATCAATGGGGAAGCTGCGATGGCTCAGCGGGTTGAGTGCTTACCTTGCAGCCCTGGGGTCCAAAGATCAAGTCCCAGCCCTGGCCCATGTGGACTCATATGCTGAACTAGGGTATACCTCCCACCCCAGTTCAGTTCCCCCTGGGGCAAGCTTCCCATGTGGGAGGTCCATGGTTCCGCTCCCACCCAAGGTGTGCCCCTCAGGTGAGAGGCCCCTGGCTCATGGGGGTGTGCCTACCATGAGGGAGGCCCCTGCCCAGTTTCTGCCCTGTGTGGCCCCACCCACCTATATGGAATGAAATTATGTCAACAACTGATGACATACAACTATGGAGACTGCTCGGAGCCCTCCCCCTTCTTTCTCTCTCTCTCTCTCTCTCTCTCTTTCTCTCTCTCTCTCTCTCTCTCTCTCTCTCTCTCTCTTTCTCTGTCAAAAACAATAAAATAAATCTTTTTAAAATTTTTTGACAGATCAAGAGAGTTCATTGTGATTGCTTAGCATGAGGAGTCTGCAAAGTTCATTTACAAGCATTCAGTAGTCATTAGTTATACTTTACAATACTTTTGTGAGAGTTTCTCATAGCCGAGATTCTGGCCAATTGTGTGAGAAGGACAAGGTGAAAGGTATAGGGGACTCCTGCTCCCCTAAAGTTCTTAAAAGAAATCACGAAAGCTTAAGCATCTTCTCAATCTACATAAGACAGCATTTAGTACAGCTGAAACCCAGGTACAAAATTTACAGCATAGGTTAGCATTTGAGCTATTATCTGCCCACACAGAAATTACATGTAGGAAAAGAGATTGCATGATGCTGTAGGAAACCTCATTTTGTGATGTTTGCTGCTAGATGGAAACACTGAATCAAATGATTCTAAAAATGGGATCAGTGTGGTGGCTGGTGGTTGCCATTATGGAGGAAACTTTCCCAGGGTTATTCTTGGTTTCAGCCTTATCAGAGTACAGAAGAGACTGAAGATAATTAATGTACTTGATTGCAGCTCTGAGAGTCTCCACTTTGCTGAGTCGTTTTTCCAAGTACTCCTCTGGCAGATGATGTCGGAGCTGGGCATAGCCTTCATTGACACATTTTACCCGCTGCCTTTCCCGCTCATTTCTTTTCCGGATAAAGGCCGGCCCATAGGAATATTCATACCTTCTGTACGTTGGATAAGGCACTGGGAAGGAGAAGGGGCAGGGTTCACCATAATTTTCCATGACCAGTGAATCACTGGAGAAAGGCAGCAATGGCAGGTCTTCAGAGTAAGGGGATGGTGCCGGGGTCTCAGTGTACAGGTGAATAGTGACCATGGGGTCCAGACAGAAGGACCTGGTCAGTGGTAACTGGGCAGAATCAGAGAACGGAGGCAGTTTTTCTGGCAGATTAGAGTAGTTTCTATTGTCCATCATTTCCTTGTTAGCCTGGAAATATAATGAAGTTCATTAATTTGACCAAATGAAGTAAGAGCAGATGTCATCGACTTTCTTGGAGATCAATGTTTTAAAGACTTTTCTGCTTTGATATGTAGTTTCTGAGCTCACTGTGAAAACTAGATGGGATTACAATATTCTGTGAGTAGTAAGAGAGGATTTTTGATGGTACAACAAATAGCATATGGTAAATAACATTGACTCATCTTGTGAGAAAGTTATTCCCTTTCAATTCTCTTTAAATTTTTATGATTATAAAGATATAGCTTTAGTTTAATGAGAATTGTGTCTTCCACAATATTAGAATGCTTTCTAATCTTCCTCAAATGGAAGCCTTCAACGAGCAATAGTATCTAACTAGAATTTCATAACGTTTTATTCTTTTTTTCTTTTTTTAAGATTTATTTTTATTGTTTTTTGACAGAGAGAGACAGACAGAGAGAGACAGAGAGAAGGGGGAGGGCCCAGAGCAGTCTCCATAGTTGACAGCATTAGTTTTCCACATAGTTTCACTCCACAGGTAGGCGTGGGGCTGCGTAGGGCAGGAACTGGCCGGGAGCCTCTGCATAGGCCCCGGCAAGAACTAAACTGAGGGCACACCCCAGTTCAACATATGGGTCTGCCTGGGCCAGGGCCAGGATTCGATCCTTGGTCCCTAGCACTGCAAAGTGAGTGCTTAACCCGCTGAGCCATCCCAGCTTCTCCAAAAAGCATATTTCTTTATTTTTTATTTTATTTTTGAACTGAACTGGGGGTTTCACCGCGTTCGGGAAGCACACCCCAGTTCAGCATGTGGGTCCGCCTAGGCTGGAGCCGGGATTCAATCCTCGGTCCTCGGGGCTTCAAAGCGAGCGCTTAACCCACTGAGCCATCCCGGCTTTCCCCAAAAAGCATATTTCTTAAGAGATGAAGAACATACTTACAATTGAAAAGGAAAAGCAACATAAAATCTAATTGTGGGCCTCCAGAAAAGGAAATACAGCTTTCTGTTAATTTCTCAAGGCTGATTTTTAAACATCTTTAGGAGATGGGGGTTGTTCTCTATGCTTAGCATATTAAAGAAAAAGAGGGGACCCCCCCCTTTTTCAAATCAGCCCTAATGTTTATGGGCAAGATTAAATAACATCATTTGCTTCTCTACCTGAGCAGAGAGAAAACTCCGCAGGCTGCACTATGTAATGGGTGAAGCAGCCTCTAAGCACCAGAATTCAAGTGCAATAATGTATATCACAGTTCTTGTGGAAAGCCTATCCTACCTAGCCTGACTCCTGAAAAACAAGTGACTGTGGAAACAGAAGGGGCAATAGCGGATGGGAAGGGGGAGGGGAAGGTGTGGAGGGTCAGAGTAAGTCATAGTGAAACAGTAATGAAACAGGAGTAAATGCCAGGAATGGGCATGGGGGAATAAAATAAGCGTGACAGCTCCAATTAGAAAATCAAAACAAAGAAACAGGAAATGAAAGATTCCAAATTACTGACCAAATGGCCTAAAATAATTGACAATAAACAAAAATCTCTGGAAGATTAAAAACTAGCCAAGACTCTTTCAAAAAGAAAAGGCTGCTGAGAAAAAAAAAAAAAATTAGGATATATATTTTTTTAATTTAGAAAAGTCCCAAGCCAGGAATTCTAGAGAGTGAGAGATAGAGAGTACGTTTGGCAAAAGCTACAAAATGGTGGCACAATGGGTATGGAGCTGGTATTTCTACATTTCTGAAACAGCAGAGGCCTTACTACTTCTGCTGATGGCTAACAAGCCAGAAGTGCTACAACAGGGTACCAAAACATAAGGCATGTGTCAGCAAAGGCAATTACATTCAAGAATTCTTGGTGTATGGTTTTACCCTGACAGATCATTTTAATACTATTTTAAACCTTGACCCAGATAAAATCTGAGTAATTATTATATGCCACAGGTAATTAAAAGTTTCTGGGCTTTAACAAAGACTTTACATAATTCTTTGGAAAAAGAGCTTGGTGTCTCTGGAGACACACTAATGAGCAGCTTTTTCTATTGAGCAGTTCCAAAAAGTTCACTAATCAATGTAATAGCATTTAAACATGATCATCTTTTATTCAAAGAAGAAAACTTAACCACAATATGAAAGAGTGATAGAATAAAAAATGCAGTAACAAAGGGGTTTAAGGTAGGAATCTTAGAGAGGCTGGACATGTTTGTAGAAACTGAGTACCTGTTTTTAAAAGAAAGCAACAGACTAATAGTGCTGGGCCTCCGCAGTTCCAGATACAGGTACAGTTATAATAACAATGCACCTATCCTAGGAAAACCCCAAGTTTCTGACCTAGAGCTCTTCTGGGAAATAAATGATGAGGTCTTAATGATAAAATCCTAAATAGATTCTAGATGCTCTGCTGGGCATAAAAGCTTCAACTTTCAGCGATATCAAAAATACCTAGCATGGGGATGCTGGAATGGCTCAGTGGGTTGAGCACTCACTTGCAGCCCTGGGGTCTGAAGATCGAGTCCCAGGCCCGACCAGTGCGGACCCATATGCTGAACTGGGGTGTGCCCCCAGTTCAGTTCTCACCAGGGTGAGTTTCCCATGCGGAAGGCCCCTGGCCGTTTCCTGTTCTGCATAGTCCCATGCCCACCTGTGGAATGAAACTACATAGAAAACAAATGACATGCACCTGTGGAGATTAATCTGGGCCCTCCCCCTTCTCTCTTTCTCTCTCTGTCTCTGTCAAAAGCAATAAAAAAAAAAAAAAATAAACCCTTAAAAAATATCTAGCATGTAAAAAACAAAAAGCTACAACTGCACATATAATGAGTTGCGGAGTGTCAGGGATGGAAGGGACTTAGAAATCCCCTTAGCCAACCTGTTACATCTTGTGACTTGGCTATAATTGCAGCACTAATAGCGGAGCAGGGGTCAGAACTGAGGTCTCCTGACTTCCAAACCAAAGCCCTTCCCATTGTTTCAGGTGATTTAATCACCAACAAAATCTGAATCTTTCAACATGCAGGCATATTTGATCAGGTAGCTGACAAAATTCATCACTTCTAGCTGTGCCTAAGGGTTTTTGTAAAAACCATGTTCTTATTCTCCCCCATGGGCCACTCTGGGTAAGTCTCTTACCTGAGTTTTGCCACCAAGATCCTGTATTTTGGGCTCAGACAGACTTAACCTGATTTATAGGTGATCATTTAGTAACATTATGCAAAGTAGCTTACAGTTAAACAGGACTGCTCTGTTCTGGTTTAGCTGTTTTTCCTACCTAACATGTAGATATGACAACACATAATACTAAGTAGAAAGGTTTGCTTACAAAACTGACTCTTGTAACAAATTCTTTTGTAAAAAGAATGCTCCCCCATTCATTGTGGTTATATGATTTTATGTCAAAATTATTCATGGAAAATACCTTTAAGTAATAGTATCATAATGCACAAATAAATATTGGTCATTCTTCTTTTAAATAGAATGATTGAGGCCATAAGCCAGGAAGGTCAATAAAAACCTACAGTTTATTAAAATACTTACTAATTTTTTTCTTTCTAAATAGCCTGTATTTTTTTTTTAGAGTAATTTTAGATGCACAGCAAAACTAAGCAGAAAGGGTACAGAGTTCCCATATACCTCATGCCACTACACACACACATCCTTCCCCACTACCAGCATCCCACCCTAAATACATTTGTTAGAGTGATAAACTGATATTGACACATCATCATCAAAGTTCATAGTTTACAGTACACTATTGGTGTTGTACATTCTATGGGTTTTGACAAATACATAATGACACGTGCCCCCATTAAAATGTCACATAGAATAGTTTTACTGCTCTAAAATGCCTCTGTGCTCCACCTAGTCACCCTTCCCTGTCCCTCAATACCTGACAATCACTGATTTTTTTACCACCTCCTTAGTTTTGCCTTTGCCAGAATGTCATATAGTTGGAATGACAGTGTAGCCCCCTTTTTTTTTTTTTAAGATTTATTTTATTGTTTTTAACATAGACAGAGAGAAGGGGGGAGGGCCCAGATCAGTCTCCATACGTCATCAATTTTCTACATGGTTTCGTTCCACACGCCAGGGGCTGAACCAGGGGGCAAGAACTGAATTGGGGGCCTCCAGCATGGGAAGCACACCCCAGTTCAGCATATGGGTTCTCACAGGCTGGGGCCGGGATTGGATCCTCAGTCCCTGGGGCTACAAAGCAAGCACTTAACCTGCTGAGCCACCCCGGCTCCCCCAGTGTAGCCTTTTCAGATTGGCTTCTTTACTTAGTAATATGCATTTAAACTTCCTCCATGTACTTTTTAAGGTTTGATAGCTCAGTTCTTTCAATGCTGAATAATATCCCATTGTCTGGATATACCATAGTTTACTTATCCATTTACCTACTGAAAAACATCTTAATTGCTTCCAAGTTTTGGCAATTATGAATAGAGCTGCTATAAACGTCTATATGCAGGTTTTTGTGGGGATATAGATTTCAAATCACTTAGATAAATACCAAGGAATATGACTGCTTATCTTATAGTAAGGGTAGGTTCAGTTTTATAAAAAACTGCCAAACTTTTTCAAAGTGGCTATACCATTTTGCATTTTTACCAGCAGTGAATGAGAATTTCAGATGCTCCACATCCTTGTCAGCACTTGGTGTCAATGTTCTGAACTCTGATCATTCTAATATGTGTATGGTCATATCTTGTTTTTGTTTGTATGTTTTTGTTTTTAAAGATTTATTTTATTGAGAGGTGAGACAGACAGACAGACAATTGGGAAGGCCCCAGAGCAGTCTCCATAGTTGTACATCATCAGTTGTGACAGTTTCATTCCACACAGGTAGATGTGGGGCTGTGTGGGGCGGGAACTGCACCAGTGGCATCCAGCATGTGAGGTGATAACCTTCGCTGCTGAGACATCTCAGCGGTGGTATCTTGTTGTTTTAATTGGTATTTCCCTGATGATATATGACATGAAGCATGTTTTCATATGCTTATTTGCCATTTGTGTATCTTCTTTGGTGAGATAGCCAGGTCTTTTGGCCCTTTCATTAATCAGGTTGTTTGTTCTATTACTGAGTTTTAAGAGTTCTTTGTACATTTTGGGTAATAGTACTTTATTAGAATGTCTTTTACAAATATTTTATTCCAGTCTGTGGCTTGTCTTCTCATTCTCTTGACAATGTCTTTCAGAGCAGTTTTTAATTTTAATGAAGTCCAGCTTATCAATGATTTTCTATAATTCATGCTGTTGGTGTTATATCTAAAAAGTCATCACCAAACCAACAGTAATCTAGATTTTTTCCTGTGTTATCTTCTAGAATTTTTATAGTTTTGTGCTTTACTTTTGGGTTTGTGATCCATTTTGAGTTAATTTTTTGAAGGGTATAAGGTTGGTGGTGTCTAGCTTTGTTTTTGCACAAGGATGTAAAGTTGTTCTAGCACCATTGTTGAAAACATTTTTCTCCACTGTATTGCCTTTGTCAAAGATCCGTTGACTTATATTTGTGTGGGTCTATTTCTGGGCTCTCTATTCTGTTCTATTGAGCTGTTTGACCTTCTGCCAGTACCACTCTGACACTGACTTGATTACTGTAGCTCTTCCTAACAAGCCTTGAAGTCAGATAGTGTCAGTCCTCTGACTTTGTTCTTCTCCATTAATATTGTATAGGCTTTTCTGGGTCTTTTTTTTCTTGATATAAGCTTTAGAATCGGTTTGTTGATATCCACAAAATAATTTGCTAGGATTTTGATTGGGATTGTATTGAATCTATAGATCAAGTTGAGAACTAACATCTTGACAATATTGAGTTTCCCTACTCATGGACATAAAATATCACTCCATTTATTTAATTCTTCTTTGATTTCTTTCATGAGTCTTATGGTTTTCTTCGTATATATTGTACATACTTTGTTAGAGTTATACCTATTTCACTTTTGGAGGTGCTGCTTTTAATTTCACTAGTTCATTGCTAGTATATAGGAAAGCTTCACTTCTGTATATTAACCTGCAACATTGCTACAATCATTATTAGCTCCTGCAGGTTTTTTGTTTTGCACTTCTTTTAGATTTTCTCCATAGACGGTCATGTCATCTATAAACAGAGTTTTATTTCTTCCTTCCTAATCTGTATACCCTTTATTTCATTGTCTTATTGTATTAGCTAAGATCTGTAGTATGATATTGAAAAGGAATGGTAACAGAGGACAGCCTTGCTCCTCACCTTAGCAACAAAGCTCCAAGGTTTTCCACCATTACATATGATGCTAGCTGTGGGTTTCTGTAGATATTCTTTATCACGCTGAGGAAGTTCTCTATCCCTAGTTTACTGAGAATTTTTAAAATCATAAGTAGGTGCTGAAATTTGCAAAATGCTTTTTCTGCATCTATTGATAGAATCATTTCATTTTTCTTTGTTAGCCTGTTGATGTCATAAATTATATTAATTGGTCTTTGAATGTTCAACCAGCTTTGTATACATAGCATAAATTTCAATCGGTTGTCATTGAATTTACATCTTTTTTTCTTTTTTAAAGATTTTGTCACCCCATTAAATTTAACAATAAAAATAAATAAATAAATAAATAATAAAAATAAATAAATAAATAAGATTTTGTTTTGCTTTGTTTTTGACAGAGAGAGAGATACATAGGCGGAGAGAAGGGGAAGGGTCCAGAACAGTCTCCATAGTTGCACATCATCGGTTTTTCCACATAGTTTCATTCCACAGGTGGGAGCAGAGCTGCACAGGGCAGGAACTGGGGCAGGGTCTCACCCCAGTAAGAACTGAACTGGGGGCACTTCCCAGTTCAGCATACGGGTCCGCACAGGCCAGGGCCAGGATTCAATCCTCGGTCCCGGGGCTCCAAAGTGAGCACTTAACCCACTTAGCCATCCCGGCTTCCTCTACATCTCTTAATACTAACAATAAAATCAATAATCTTAGGTTAGATTTGTGGGTTTAAACAATTATGTTACAGGGATGCTAGAATAGCTCAATAGGTTGAGCACTTGCCTTGCAACCATGATGTCTGGGAATCAAATTCCAGCCCCAGCCCCTGCAAAGCCATATGCTGAATTGCAGCGCAACTGGTAACCGCTGGCGAAGGTTCTCTCATCCCGTGTGGGAGGCCCCAGTTTGGTTCCCACCCTGAGCAGCCCCACATCCACCTGTGTGGAATGAAACTATGTCACAACTAATGATGTACAACTATGGAGACTGCTCTGGGCCCTCCTTATTTCTCTCACCTTCTCTCAAACAATAAGATAAATCTTTCAAAAAAATTGTTTTTCACTAACCAAAAATCCCATTAACCGCTCCTAAAACTTCATACTTATGAATTTACTGTAATTTAATGTTGGGAGCTGGTCATGTGCTTGACAGAGAAGGCTCTCCAGGGGCCTTGATGGCTGGGCCTTGGCCCTCCAGCCTCCCAGAAGGGATAGAAACTAGATGTATACGTGCAGCTTTGCATGAAGGCTTGAGAGCTGACAATTTACAACATAGTGTTCAAGAAAGTAAGGAACAAAAAAGACTTACAAAGAAATGGCTATGTGATTGAGATAAAGATGTCCTTGGACTAGGCTTAGCTGAGATAAACAATGCCTGATATTACCTTGTGATAACATACATGTATACTATAAAAGATAACCAATAAAGCTATTCGAGGCTGCTCCTATTGAGGACAGTTGGCAGACAATTTTGTCTGTCTTTAATTCCCACCACTTGAACTCAGGGACTTCATTCACCCAGGCTGGTTCCTGGCAATTTAATTCTAATTTTTGTCATGAACTTCTTAGCACTAGCACTCCACTCCTTCATGCATTTCAAATATCTCAGTTTATCAAAATGATATTTGTATACTTTAAGAGATCCATCTTAGTACCCATATAGTCGCTTTCTCTACACACACTCACATGTGTGCATGCAGATAATTTAGTTCTAATGTTTTATGATTAGATTGGTATAAAACAGTAGTCTCACAACAGGATACAAAATGCCTTTGCATCTTCAAGTTCATCATATAGCAAAAGAGGGAGGAGAGAAAAGTTAGAAGACATACATACACTGGTAGATGTTTCAAATATTACTTTTATTGTTACATTCCAAAGAGGACATAGGAAGAAAACAGCCAGTTATCCAATAACTATTATACCTTTCAGAAGGAGGCACCCAGAACTCCAGTACTGGTTCAAAGCTGCACATACTGGAGCTCAAACAGCTGCCTCTCAAACTGACCAGAAATACTGATAAATATGTGTATGTCATCAATCCAGGGAGGCTTGGGTTTAAAAGAAAATTTCTTTATTGCAAGTATCCAAGACCTTAGGATTCATCCTTAACAACATTAGAAGATGGGAAAGACCACATACAGCAAGACTATGTTTAGTCATTACAGTAAACTAGCAAATGGCCAGTTTGTTCTAGGATGCATTGCATCAGACATCACAGTAAAGAAAATCTGTATTTTGTGAAGAACCACCAGGAATTTCAGATCTAGCTTACCATGAAGTACAGCCACAGGCCAACCAGATACCTAGATAATATAGTCAGTGTAAAATTCAAAAGGGATTAAGTCAGGACTTTGAGGAGAATGGCCACATTGCAAAATATAAATGAAATTTGAAAACAGAAGGTAAAATCTATTTACAAAAGTTTGTTTAGTAAAGTGACTTGAGAAAAGTTATATTAAGCAGTTTCCACATAACCTCTGATCCCCTGGCAAAGAAAAAAACACCTAAAAATTATCTTGAAAACCAAGTTAGAACTGTGTTATGTGAAAAAGAGAGTGCTTGTTTTAGGGAAAGGACATCAAGATAATTTACAGACAGACTTGTTTTTATTTGTAAAAGTCAGAAATAGGAAAAGATTTAATGCTGACTTTGAGGTGTGTGCTTTTAAAAAGGTCTCTATTAATATGTTAACAAGAACAGGAAATACCAAGCACGTTTTTTTCAGGTTTTGAATTTTTCGTAAGAGTTGGCAAAAGCAATATTAAAACAAACCCAGAAAAACTCAGTCAATTTTTTTCCAGTTGTCTGCCTCGTTGCTTTCTAGTTACCTTGAATTTGATTCCCAATTAGCTGAGGACAACATGGCGGTCAAAGACAGATTTTCGCTGTTCTTGAACTTGAAGTTTCCAACGCTGCTGGGCATACTCTACCTTATTCAACACATTGGCTCGACTGCGGGAGCGGGCCAACACATCGTGCGCATTTGCAAAAGGCTGGTGATCCTGAAAGTCCAGGCATGGAGAACATCAAACATGGTATAATCAGTGTATAACACACAAAATAGTGGTTATCCAGCCAGAGACAGAAGCAGCTGGACTTTTCAAAAACAAACCCAAACAGACCCCCTCTTTGGCCAAGCACTCCTAGGCACTCAACTGCCAGAAGTAGGATGGGCTCAGTTGCAGAATAGGTGGTTCAAATAGTATAAGCGATGAGGTGTTATCTGTGAAATGTTCCCACAAGTCACCATTTCCGAAGACATTTCCCTTAAGAAGCAGGGACCAAGATAAAGACAGTAGTCACTTACGTTAAAGAGAAGCTTCCTTAAAGAGTATGGGGAAAAAAATCTATTTTCATATTAATATCTGTGCTACAAATATGAAAAGTAGGACTTTTCCTTGCTTTATGTAATACTATATAGCTAATCTGTGGCAGAGGAAAAACCTGTCTTTTAATTTCTAGACTCCCACTGTATTAGAGTTGTTAGTTGTCAGCTTGGGGCCACATTTACCCTGGGAGATGAGTGGACAGGATCTTATCTTGGTTGGCTTAAATCTCTCCCTACATCCTCAGCAAATAGACTAAATGGACTAGATCCAAACGTACCTTCAATTCCCCCTTTCCTCAATCTGAAATGAAAGGAGACATACTCAAGTGCTACAATTACCCTCTATTACCAAGGACAATAAGAAATTATTACTTCAGCATTTCTAATGAATAAAGACTTGAATCTTTCATAGCTGAGCACTGTGGCTTCTATGTTACTTGCTGTCTTAGGAAAGAGGCTATTGAAGACTTACTCAGGTATCTGTATAGAAAACCAACCTATCCCGGTCAAAGTAATCCAATGCTACTGATGTTTGTAGTCATTACACAGGAAACAACTGTACTAATCCGTCTATGAATGAGATATAAACACAGCTGCCTAAATGACAAAAAGCATTCAATGATAATTTATTGCTTTTGTTTGCCTTTCCTTGATCTCTTTTTCCCAAACCTTGGTTAGCAAAGTTTCTAAAGATTCCAACATAGGATTCAAGTCATAAGTATTACTTCTTGAACTAAACTTTGCCTCCAGGAAAGAAACAATATCACTTTGCTGTGCATGTTTGCAAAAAGCTCTATTATATATCCAGGGCAGGAGTCAGCGTGTCTATGGAAAGCTATACACAGTCACATAATTATATATAAAACTGTAACTATATGATATTATAACATTTGGACTTCTTTTTATATCAAGACATTTACACAAAGACTACATTTCAAAGATATCGAAGAGTTTTCTATAAAAAATCTTTCCCTGCTTTCTTTATCAAAATTCCTTTTACTTTTCACTTAATTTAGGAAACAGTGTGTGCAAACACCATTCTTTATTTTTAACCTTCAAATGAAAATAATAAAAACAATTTCATAAACCTAAAAATTTTTGAAAGATGTAAGAAAAAAAGTGTGGAAAAAGGAAGGCTAAAGTACCTGAATTACTCGATTTTCCATAAGGAAATAAACCAATCCAAGGTCATCTAACAAATTAGCACAAACATCAAAACTTAACTCACCTAACCTTGACTTGGTATCATATTGTCTAAACATACTGATTTTGTTCAGGCAGATTAAAATGACACTACAGGAATATGGTGATGGACTTGTATATAAAATATTATTATCATCATTGGTTTGTTTTGACATAGACAAGACTAGGAAGAAGAATGTACTTTGTCAGTTTCCTTGTCCTACTGTCTACTCTTTAAGGAGGACAAAAATCTTAATGAGCAAATATAAAGGATAAAACAAACCAGTAATCCTTTTGGTCTGTTCTTCCCCTATCAGAACAAGATTGAACAAGTTGCTCATGGTCATGGATGCTAGATGCTGGAAGACTGCAAATAGAGTTTACCCTTTTTATATGTTTGTTCTTTTTACACCTGATAAAATTACAATGAATACAAAACATGTTTTAATGTAGTGCTTTGATAATAGCAATGATGTGTCATGGATATATGATACAGTAAATATTGTGACTGCTTGCAGTAAGCTTCCTAACTATTTGTACTAACTCTCACTTGAGTTAAAATGCTCTCTCCTGAACAAAAATTTAAAAAATGAAAACAATTTAACTGAAAATATAACAAAAGCATTTTAAAAAGCACATATATATTGAATAAGTCTCATCTTGGATAAGCAAAATTGTAGGAATTTAAATTTAACTTCTTTTTGTACACAGTTGTTACCATAAATTCAGAGCCTAATGAGAAAACCTCTTTGCCCACAGTGAATTTAACAGATATCCAAGAGTTACCAGGCCTCTCAGAAACAATTTCTCAAATGGTCAACTCATACACAGAATCAGTCAATAAGCACATGACCCCACCAATCAAATGCCTTTCCTATGTATTTTTGTCTACACATTTGTGCATCCATTTCTTTTATGTTATTTCTGTATTACATTGATATTGTCTATTCCTAAAATCAGGAACCAGATATTTATGCTGTAAGTAAGTGATGTGGTTTAAATCAGACTTTCTATCTATGTATCTTACAATAAAATGGTTTATATGGCCTTTGACACATAACATTGTCATGTCAGTAGTTCTCATCTGGGTGTACTTTACTCCCCAGGGACATTTGACAATGTCTGTGGACATTTTTTATTATTATGATTGGTATGGAGGATGCTGTTGGTATCTGGTGAGGAGAGGTCAGGGATGCTGCCAAATGTCTTACAATGAACAGGACAACTCCTACAATATAGAATTATCCAACCCAAAATGTCAGTACTTTGGAGGCTGAGAAAATCTGTTTTATGTGAATTAACATGGGAACAATATTTGAAACTCTACCTCCTGTCCTTCTATAATAGCTCTCTCACCCCATTAGCCACTATGTCTGGGTTTTGACCATATCAGATCTTCAGTTTTGACCTTTATCCCAAGCCTATCAGTCCCCTCCTGGAATTCTTCAAAAATAAATAAGCATTTCTTATATGTTTAAAAATAAAAGGGGTAAATATACACTATTATTAGTAATTTCTTTTACATATGTTTCTTTTTTATTCATCTTTTTATTGCTAGTATCCAGCACAGTTTTTGATAATGAAAAGTTATTCATTATGTATTGTTTGAATTCATAAAAGCAAGGGAAAAAGAGGTAAATGGAGCTATTTCTATAAAAGCTTTTGACAAAACTGAAATAAAATCCTACCCAAATAAGTTCAGTATTTATAATTGATATTCATGAGACAACAACGTATTGATCAAAAAGCTGGCTCTGTTTGTAGTTACAATGGAAGCCATTCAGTCAGGATCTCCTTTACCATCTTTTGCCAATAGATCCACAAGCCGTTCCAGAGTAAAAGGACTGTGACTGTAGCTGGCAAGGGCTTACGCTAGCTTTAGCTTTTGGAATTGGTCCTTGACACTACTGCATTTTATGCACTTTAAGGGATACATTCCAATAAAGTAATCCAAAATAAAAATTTCTTTAAAAATTACATATATATAATAATAAAATAGTTGAAAATTTGAAACCAAGCCCAAACAGGATAATAACGAAACAAACACTATAGTTCTTTAAGCTATACTGAATTACAAGTTTGTGGACTATGTCAATTTCTGGACATTTTTTAATGAAGTAATGTTTACACAAAAGGAGACCACAAAACAATTTATACACTAATTATACCAACTAACGTAAATGTACAAATGTAAATGTGTTTTAAAGATAGGAAGAGAATTTGGAGTGGTGCTTTTATTTTTCTCTAAAGTTAAAGAACGCAAAGTTTTTTAAAAAGAAAAATAACAGAAAATATAAAACATCAGCAGGTTATCAAGCTACACTTCATAGATAAGAATATCATGGTCTTCCTGCTTCCCTTCACTAAAGCCTCTTTCCCTTCTATGATATTTGGTGATGCTGACAGGAAAGGTGTTCAGGCAAGAACTTGGGGAGAAAACTACCTCAGATGCTTTCCAAAATGTAAACAGGGAAAGGCAATGAAAATTGTACCCTTGGTACTGAAGGGCAAGGCCTTGCACAGCACACTTACCAAGAATCATCAGTTTAAACCACCATATTTATGGCTCTACAGAGCAATTTCCTCATAACGAGACATACACTAAAATTAGAACTGTCTTTAGTCTCTCTACCGTGTTTCCCTGAAAGTAAGACATCCCCCTAAAATAAGAACTACTTACAGTTTTGCCTCTCGCTGAAATACGTATAAGGCATCCCCCCGAAAATAAGACCTAGTGCATCTTTGGGAGCAAAAATTAATATAAGACACTGTCTTATTTTCGGGGAAACAGGGTAAGACACTGTCTTATTTTCGGGGAAACAGGATAGTTGAGGCTCTGCTCCAGCACATGAACATCTATAGGTGACTAGTTTTAACTTGCACTTTCCACCAGATGATGACAGAGACTGGCTGCAAATAGCTAGGGTATACTAAGAACTTACCCCAACATCGTCGTCACTCTGTATTAATTGTGAGTGTCCAAATAGGCGTCTTTTCAGTATGGGCTCAACAAGAGTAAGGTACACCATGTACAGAAGTAGAAGGCCCAAAATGGAGAGATAAATTATAATGGTAACCTAAATGAAATAGAAAATAAGTTACATCTCTCTGTGTTTAAGCCAAGAAGTCAGAATTTTGTATGAGAGTAAAGCCACAGTGAAGATTGATCTATTTGCTAAGCATAAAGATTTCTATATAAACCAGATTCCAGCATAAGAAACAAACTCAACTCTTTACCAAGGTATTATTTAAAGAAAAATAGGAAAGCAAGCATTTTGCCTTTGGGATTTGTGTGTGTGTGTGTGTGTGTGTATTTAAAACTCCATCTTCATCTACTGCTACTCATTTGTCACCACTGCTAGCACAGCAGTTTTTTTTCTCACTTGACTACAGTGTCCTAGGTTTAGCAGCACTGCTGTCAAGACAAATTAAAGGAGCTCTAACAGAAAATGTATTTCAGGGGCAAGCCAGGATGGCTCAGCAGATTAAGTGCTCACCTTGCAGCCTTGGGGTCCAAGGATCGAATCCCGGCCCTGGCCTGTGTGGACCCATATTCTAAACCGGAGTGTGCTTCCCATGTGGGAGGTGCCCCCAGTTTGGTTCTCACTGAGGCGAGCTTCCCATGTGGGAGGCCCCTGGCCCAGTTCCAGCCCTGCAAGGCCCCACCCACCTGTGTGGAAAGAAACCATGTTGAAAACTGATGACATACAACTATGAAGACTGCTCTGGGCCCTCCCCCTTCTCTCAGTCTCTCTGTCTCAGTCAAAAAAAAAACACACACACAAAAAAAGAAAATGTATTTCAGATGAATTTCAACAGAATACTCTTTTAGATCAATTTAGATATATAAAAATATATTTTAGGCCTGTGATTTTCCTGAGATCTTAATTCATGTGCGGACAGCACCCAGTAGAATGGCTATGATTAAAGACAGGCAATACCAAATGTTAGTAAGGATGTGGAGAAACTGAACCCTCATATGTTGCTGGTGGAAATGTAAAATGGTGCAACCATTTTGGAAAACAAACTGGCAGTCTTTTAGAAGTTAAACATAAATTTACCTCTCTGAGGAATCTACCCAAGAAAAAGGAAAAGACATGTATACAGAACTTCATGACAGCATTATTCATAATAGTAAAAATCTGGAAATAGGGAAAGCCGGAATGGCTCAGCAGGTTGCGCTTGCTTTGAAGCCCCGAGGACCGAGGATCGAATCCTGGCTCCAGCCCAGGCGGACCCACATGCTGAACTGGGGTGTGCTTCCCGAATGCGGTGAGGCCCCCAGTTCAGTTAAAAAAAAAAAAAAACATAAAAAAAAAATCTGGAAATAATCCAAATGTCTTTCAACTGATGAATGAATAAAATGTGGCATAGTCACATAATAGAATGCTAGTCAGTAATAAAAAGAATTAAATACTGATACATGCTACAATATGGATAAACCACAAAAACATTATGCTAAGTGAAAGACACCAGAAAAGATAGGGTTTGTTTGTTTTTTTTACCTTGATTGTTACAGAGCTTCTTTCCTCATACTTGCATTCACAGCGTAGACAGTATGCTTCTACATCAGGCCCCCGCACAGGCATGGGGTACACAACATGAAGGCAATCACTGAAAAAATGAAGATAAAATATTCCTTAAGTCTAGCTGTATTTTCTATTCAGACTGGCCAAAACGCTCCTGAAATCCAAAGTAATCACTGAACCTACCCAATAAAGGCTTATAAGGAACAAATATTCAATAAGGGAAGTGAAGCCATTTCCTCTCTTAATAATCAGCAATTGTTAAGATTTAAGAGTCTAAGAAATCATAAGGACATATATGTAGTCACTATTTTCAAAGATGCTACTATTAGTTAAAAGTGCACCTGAAAAATCTCAAGTGGGATCAAAAACTATTTAGCAAATCAAGTCATATTCAGTTACCAAGCAAAACTGCTTTAAATGATTTAAAGTGACCTGAGGCATTTTCAAATATGAAATTATCTTTTTTATGAATTAGCTAGCAACATCCTTAACTGTCACAGCATGGTCCATAAATGGCAAATCATAGTTAACTGTTGGTAAATTCTGAAACCTTGAAATCTGAACACTCAAAACTACATTAAGAAACAATTACTTTCTTTTTCTTTTTCAAGATTTTATTTTATTGTTTCAGAGAAGGTAAGAGAGAGAAAATGGGGGAGGGCCAAGAGCTGCCTCCATGGTTGTACATCATTAGTTGTGACATGGTTTCATTTCACACAGGTGGATGTGGGGCTGCCTGGGGCAGGAACTGAACCAGAAGGGATGTGAGAACCTTCGCCAATGGGCCATCCCAGCGGTTACCAGTTGCACCACAGTTCAGCATATGAGGTTGCATGAGCTGGGGCCTGGAATGGAACCTGGGAACTCAAGATGGTGAGGCAAGTGCTCAATTGCTGAGCTATCCCAGCACACCCAATTACTTTTCTTAAGAAGCAAAAACCGGGGAAGCCAGGATGGCTCAGTGGGTTAAGCGCTCACTTTGCAGCACCGGGGACGGAGGATCGAATCCCGGCCCCGGCCCGTGCGGAACCATATGCTGAACTGGGAGCTCCCCCAGTTCAGTTCTCTCTCTGTCTCTCTCTCTCTCTCTCTGTTAAAAATAAATAAATAAATAGATAAATAAAAATATATTAAGAAGCAAAAACCAGGAAGCCGGAATGGCTCAGCAAGTTAAGCACTACTTTTGCAGCACCAGGGAAAGAGGATCAAATTCCGGCCCCAGCCCATGAGGATTCATATACTGAACTGGGGTGTGCTTCCCATGTGGGAGGCCCCCAGTTCGGCTCTCGGCCCACCCCCCACACCCCCCACTGTTCAGCCCCTGGCTTGAGGGGGCATGCCTCCCATGTAGGAGGCCCCCAGCCTAGTTCCTGCCCTGCACAGCCCCCGCCCACCTATGTGGAATGAAACCCTGTGGAAAACTGATGACATACAACTATGGAGACTGCTCTGGGGCCTCTCTCTGTCTCTGTCTCTTTCTGTCTCTCTGTCAAAAACAATCAAATAAATCTAAAAAAAGAAAAGCAAAAACCTATTGAAAAAGCATGGAAAAGAAAGATAAGGGTAATAAAAATATTTAAAAATGAAAACTGATTACTTGGGAGAAATATATCAGAAATAATAAAAGGCTGAATAGTTTTTGTTGTTGCATGTTGCCTGTTTATTCTTCTCCATTTTCCAGGCTATTTATTTATGGCAAATAAAAAAAAGCAATTCTAGGGGAAGCCAGAATGGCTCAGTGGGTTAAGCGCTCACTTTGCAGCCCCAGGGACCGAGGATTGAATCCCGGACTCGGCTCGTGCAGACCCACATGCTGAACTGGGGAGTGCCCCCAGTTCAGTTCTCACGGGCGTGAGACCCCAGCCCAGTTCCTGCCCTGTGCGGCCCTGCATCCACCTGTGTAATGAAACTATGTGGAAAAACCAATGATGTACAACTATGGAGACTGTTCTGGGCCCTCCCCCTTCTCTCTATCTCTGTATCTCTCTCTCTCTCTCTCTCTCTCTCTGTCAAAAACAATAAAAATAAATCTTTTAAAAAAGCAATTCTATCAAAAAAGTCTTTTCCCAGAAATCTGTCAATTCTCCCCAGCTATTACGAGCCTACTCTGATCACCTTCAGCAAAAGTAGGCAAAGCTTTCCTGTCCTCGGCCAGCCAGCTGCTGGGCAATTTTCCTCCCTTTTGTTGTCTCTTCATTAGGCATTTCTGGCTGCCACAAGAACTCTACTATAGCTTCCTGTCTACCTCCACCCATCCTACGTGGAACACCCAATGCTCTAGGCTGCTTCTTTCCCTTTGCCCTATCAAAACATATTTATGTCCCATTCCTCTGAGCTATGGCATAAGAAGAAAACCCAGAATGGCATAAATTATAAATGTTCCATCAGGGAAGCCGGGATGGCTCAGTGGGTTAAGCGCTCACTTTGCAGCCCTAGGGACCGAGGATCGAATCCCGGCCCTGGCCTGTGCGGACCCATATGCTGAACTGGGGAATGCCCCCAGTTCAGTTCTCACTGGGGTGAAACCCCGGCCCAGTTCCTGCCCTGTGCAGCCTCACACCCACCTGTGAAATGAAATTATGTGGAAAAACCAATGATGTACAACTATGAAGACTGTTCAAGGCCCTCCCCCTTCTCTCTGTCTCTGTATCTCTCTCTCTCTCTCTCTCTCTGTCAAAAACAATAAAAATAAATCTTAAAAAAAAAAAAAAAATGTTCCATCAGTTATACCTAACAGGTAATTTTAATTTTAACAAAGGTAGTATGTAATGAAAAATAAGTCTTCAGGGGAAGCCGGGATGGCTCAGTGGGTTAAGCGCTCACTTTGCAGCGCCAGGGGACCGGGGGTCGAGTCCCGGCCCCAGCCCATGCAAAACCATGTGCTGAACTGGGAGCTCGCCCGGTTCAGTTCTCTCTCTGTCTCTGTCTCTGTCTCTGTATCTCTCTCTCTCTCTGTCAAAAATAAAAATAAATAAGTAAATAAATATATATATATATATATATACACACACAAGTCTTCAATGGTGCAATTTCAAATAAGATAAGGTCCCACAACACACAAGTGTGTGATATCTGTTCCAAATATATACAAGACCCGAAATATATCAAGGTGGGTTAAGGCATAAGATGGGCAGAGGAAGCTAAATCCCATTACAGGACTACCTATATCAGAATTATAGAGTTCAGTCAGTCCAACACTCTCAGAGAAGTCATCTGCACAAGATCACAGAGTAAACTAGTAGCTGGTAAAAGGACCAGAATCCAGGACTCCTGCCTCCTAGATCTGTCCATCAGTATCTCTCTGAGCCTCAGGAAAATAACACTTTATCTCCTCTTTAGTTTCTTATTTCAGCTTTAGAAACTTAGTAAAAATACCTGAGAATTACTTGGAAATCTAAGTACTGAGTATCAAGTGTTTCTTTTGAAGTACAATACAAATACAGTTTAATAACAAACATTGAATGCTGTGCAAAATTGTGCAGGGTGGAAGAGGAAGTAGGAAGAGTGGTTCTTACTGACTAGTCACTGTAAAAACAAAACCCAAATACAGACCTCAACCACTTTTGAGACCAAGCAACACCACCCCCTAGTGTCAAAAGGGCATTACTGGCCTTAAATCACACCCTAAACACAAACCAAAAAATTCATTTTCTTAAGTTACACAGTGGAAGTCAATGAAGAATGAAAGCTAATAACTGAGTAAAATGGAGGCCAGAAGGTGAAAATATATCTAGGGCCAGATAGATATTGGAAGACTTGTAAAGCTATAATACCATAATTAATCAGAAGTTGACTACCTGTCTGCCACTTAAAAACTTTCTGTGACAGGGAAGCTGGGATGGCTCAGCAGGCTAAGCACTCGCTTTGCAGCCCCATGATCCGAGGATTGAATCTTGGCCCTGGTCCGTGAGAACCAATACGCTGAACTGGGGTGTGCTTCCCGTGTGGGAAGCCCCCAGTTCGGTTCTCAGCCCCTGGTTCAGCCCCTGGTTAGGCCCCTGGCTCAAGGGGGGCGTGTCTCTCATGTAGGAGGCCTCCAGCCCAGTTCCTGCCCTGCATGGCCCCCACCCACCTGTGTGGAATGAAATCATGTCAAAAACTGATGTCATACAACTATGGAGACTGCTCTGGGCCCTCCCCCTTTTCTCTGTCTCTCTGTGTGTCTCTCTGTCAAAAAACAATAAAATAAATCTTAAAAAAAAAAACTTTCAGTGACAACTGGGAACCTATCTTCAACAAAAGGCTAAGCTGCAAAAATTAAGCAAGGGAAAGAAAGAAGGACTAAAAATCCTAAACAAGCCCTGATTTCAACTGTTTATTGTCAAAGCTTCCTCTTTTGACCAATAACTAGGGATGAATGACATGACTGTGTCTGAATCTGGAATAAGAAAAAGCGAGTGAAAAGATTAGTGCTAAACACCTGAATAGTGAGTTCTTTTGCCATTGAAATAATAGGCATCATATTCTATTACTAATAATAGAATAAATTGTAAGTTCTCAATATATTTGGAAAATTTATAGAAATACCATATTTTCCAGCGTATAAGACGACCGGGCGTATAAGACGACCCCCTAATTTTACAGTTAAAACATAGGTTTAGGCCTATATTCGCTGTATAAGACTACAATATAGGCCTAAACCTATGTTTTAACTGTAAAATTAGGGGGTCGTCTTATACGCCCGGTCGTCTTATACGCCGGAAAATACGGGTAACTAAAAAACTTGTATCTTGTATTATGTAAAGTAATTTGCTGATATAAAACCTCTAAGAATATAGCTAAATCACTTTGTAATATGAGACAATTAAATGGAACATGGATGTTCACAAAAAGTTATCAAGAACACAATTATCAAATATCAGATTGAACCAAAATGGAAGAAAAGACAATAATATCAGAAAAACTAAACATGCTCAAAGACTGCCCTTTCTCTCTCAAAGTCAGCTTAGAATACTGTAACCAAATGAATTTAATTTTGCTTTCAAACTTCTGTGGGCTGTTTAGCTGTGAAGTCAAGTACATGTGAAAAGTAGCATTTGGAGCTATTTTTATTCTACGCCTATCCTGATAATCATCCACTATGGTTACTGCTACAAACCATAAAACATCACAATTCCATGGACAGAACTCCATTTATCCTACCACAAAGCAACTGCTTTCCTACCATTTTATGGCACATGTAGAAAAAGCTATCATTTGTAAGGTCCACTGAGATAAATAGAGAAGGCTGCTGGTGGCTAGCCAATCAGGATCCCAATCATCACAGGCCGCCAATCAATAGCCTATTCATGGCACACCAATTGTGAAACTTTGATATAAACGGCTCATTCTCATTCCTTCCTGAGCTTTCTGACACTTTTAAACATAGTTTCCTATATTTAGAAATATATAATCAAAATCTGCAAGTTGTAAAAACTATTACTCAGATAAATGAGGCTTGCTTACCTTCCACTGAAAAGCAAGAGGGAGGACCAAAATTTAAGAGGGTGTAGAAGGGTAGCTATTGGTACAAACTCAGCCACATTCCCATAGAAAACCCTCTCTGCCTGGGGCTTAGTGTTTTGCTATATTCCTTTAGGCTTACAAAATACACTCAGGGCCTTACTCTCACTTTTTCAAGTGGAAATAGAATTTGATAGTTCTGCTTAAAAAAATATTGAATGAATGAACAATCTGGGCTAACAGTGACAACAACAGAAAAAAAAAAGAAAGGTAATTCCGTAATCCAGAATACTTACCAATCTTTTTGAGATATGTTCTTATTATAAATATGTCCAGGATTATCTTTATAGGGAGGACAAATACATTTACATCGAACATCCTCAAAATCCTGTAACCAAAATGGAGACTTAGTATAGCTTACTGACAGTTAATCATCAATATTTAAGAAAACTGCACCATATACATTTTGCTAAGCATCCCCTGCCAAATACTCTAAAACTATTCACTTAATACTTGAAATAACTTTGAGAGATACAAGTTTTTAAAAGCCACCAGTTCTTTCAGGTAATGCTAATGAATCACTGTATATTACATAAAACCATTTTGAAATAATACCTAATATGTGATCTGACTTATTAATCACATTTATGGGTCAGATGACAATCAAATTATGCTAATGTTATCACATCTATCTGGCAGTAGAAAAGACACAGTAGATGGATAGCTGTGCCTGCAAAGAAGAATGCTCATTATAAAAGGATGGGGAAGACTCAAACTAAAAAATACTCAAAAAAACAAGTCACAATTCTTCTATCTACTATCCTTCCACTTTTTGGGAGAAAGGCAGTAATATGGATAAAAGGGGTTGGGTCCTGTATAAGGAATGAGGTTTTTGAGGCACTCAGCTACAATTAATAAGAAAGTACATAAGGAAAGTAGCTTGAGTCTAGCTGAGTCAGTTTTGGTCTACTCTTTACAGGAAACTGCTTCTAATCCCTGTTAGACAGAGAGGGCAACTACCAATAAAGCACATTTCAACATGTGGAGGAAAAGGTGACTAATTATGAATAGAGGGAGTAGGAGATGCCTCCTTAGCAAAGAGGAATCTATCTGAGAAGGCAGTGGCTCATTACTCCCTGGAGGACCAGGCGTACTGCTCCTATATATGGTGATATGTCTGGCAGAGCTGTTGACAATTCATTCAGCAACCACTTAGTGAGCATTTGCTCAATGCTGGAATTTGTGCTCAATGAGGTGGATTGGGATAAGTCTAAGATATGGCTCCTGCTGGTAATTAGGATATAGCCTAGTAAAGGCAACTGACAAATACACAATTAAATACACCACCTAAAGGGATGACAGGAGATATGTAGAGGGTGCCAGCAAGGTTTTGAATGTCAAGAAACTTGCTGCTGTTCCTGTTTCTGGTGGGAAGTAGGGAAGATTTCAAAAAGAATCCCCGATCAAGAACTGCCCCCCACCCCCACCCAACCCGATCTGTCTGTAATCTGCCTTTCCCAGCCCCTATATTTAAAGATATTATAGATTAAAGCTCCTATTTTTTTTAATGCAAATGTCATTGTTTCCCCATCACATTAATGTGAATCCCTTCTGTCTCCCCCCAGTAAACGCACTAGCTCATTAAGCTGGAAGCACAACTATGAATGGGGCCAGGGCAGGTCTGGAGGGCAGGGTCATGAAGGAGGCTAGAAAGCAGCGTGAGGGGACCAGAAGGGCCAAGATGAGATGAACCAGATGAGAAGGCCACAAACTCACCCACTTCTCCTGTAGTTTGGATTCTCCCTTACCCACTAAGTTATCAGACAGAAGGCAAGAAAGGGGCCAAGAGATCCTGGAGGTAACTCGGTTTAAATGAGGATGTTGGGTCGATGAAAGGGACTCAGTAGGTCCTATTGGGAAGGAAGGTTGTCAGGAGAAGCACGTTCTCACATGGGAAGGGACTCTGCTTACGGGTGAGTTGAGAAGAGTTAGTTCCTAAGAAGGAAGACTTCTGTGAGACAGGCGTTTCCTACCATTTGGCTTGGAGAATGGGGACAGGATAATAGTCTATGAGGCTGGTGGAGGGTGGTGGTAGACTGTCAGAGTTTAAGGGTGGAAAGGTAAAGGCTCCCAGAGTTGGAAAAGCTGTAAAATTTGAGATGGGTGATATTGCTATCGGGGCTGGGAAGGGAAATCCAAAGGAAGTGGAGTCGCTGTGCAGGCGGTGGGCACTATCAGGGTTGGGTGGAGCTGGGGGCAGGGGCGGGGTATCAGGGCGGGAAAGAGAAGAGTACAGTCAAGGCTGGAGGTGGGAGTGGGGGCGGGGCGGTCAGAGTATCAGGGTAGGAGGGCGGGTAACAGGTGAGGGCAGCCAGGGCTGTGAAGCTAGGGGTCGAGCTGTCAGGGCTAGGATAGGGATGGGGTGGGGAGTAGACCCACAGACCCACAGACCCCCGCCTGTCTGGAGCGCAGCAGGGCGGGACTCACCTTGGCGGCGTCTGACAGCTGTACCAACAGCAGCACGGACAGCGCCAGGCAGGATAGGCTGAGCAAGGAGCCAAGACGAAGGAGCCCTCCCCACGGAGTCGCCATCGCTGCGAGGCCCAGCAGCCCCACAGCCCGGAGCCCCCCGAGATCTGCTCCCGGCTTGGGCTCCGGCCCCGGCTCGGGTTCCGGCTCCGGCCCGGGATCCGGCTCCTCTACCAGCACTTCCGTCTGAGCCGTCGCGTCACTGGCCGCGTCGGGTCAACTGCAAAAAGCCTCCGCCCCGGAAACGGTTCCCGGTGCTGAGGGCCTGAGGCTGCGCGGGGCCCGCGCCGGCCAGGACTATTCCCGGGCCCGGGCACAGCCGGGCCCTCTCGGGGAAAGCGGAGGTGTCAGCTCCGTCCCAGCGGAGGGTATCTTTCCCGGGGGCAGAAGCGGCGGGGGCTGTGGACCGTAGTGCGCTGGGAAGCCCTCCCACCGAGGGAGACCCCCAGCCAGCCCGGTTTGTCAGATGGGGACCTCTAGGACCCCTGCGAGGCCGGAGTCGTTCGTTGCCAGACCCCGGAGGCCGGAGCGAGCCCGAGCCACAGGAATGAATGAGACGGCGGCCCATCCTTACCGGCGCAGGCGAAGCGGCTGCTAGGCGTGGAGACGGGTATGGGGCTGGTGCAGATGCCCGGGAAGCCCACCCGAGTCAGAGGGTCAGGCTCTTCTCCGGCACTTGGGGTACTAACCTGCCGCCCAGGTGCCGCCCGGTCGCCATTGCCCTCAGAGTTTCTAGAACTCTTTGTGAGCTGCCTTCGCGCTGCCTAGGCCCAGCCTGCCCCCAGGAATCGGGCTACAGCGGCAGGGCTGGGCGGGGCGGGCCAGGTGCGGTTCAGGAAGGTGTGTAGTTGGCGAAAGAGCCGCCCCAGTAGCCTCTTCCGCCCAGGACTCCAGAAGGTGGGTGATGGCAGCGCTACAAACCTATTCAGGGAGGCTAGCCGCTAACTCAGGAGGAAGCACTGATAGCCTTTTACAGTGCGGGTCATCCTCCGCAGGTAATTTAGAAGAACCGGGCCATAGCACGTTGTCTCCAATTAAAATATTTTTCAGGTAGTGGAGACAGAGGGGGACGGGGGGAGTGGAAAGGATTACAGGGGTCATAACAACCACTGCGGATTTGCTTGGTGACTTTGGACAAACACTTGCCATGTCTGGGCATCTGGTTCTTGGCTCAGTATGAGATTAAAGTCTTTATGGATTTCAAATTCTCCCATGGAATACCCATGTTTCTTCCATAAACATTGTTTAAAGGAAGTCTTCTAGTTTGTGGAGATGTTTTCACAGCATTTTCCTTCCACGTTTCTTATTGATGCAAGGTTTATTTAGCTTCTTTCACTCCTAAGTGGTAAGTGATGCCCAGTCCCAACCAGGACCAGAGAGACAGGACTACATGACCTCTCACCAAGACCCCTCCATGCTCCATGAAGATGCCATCCCATCACCTTAGTGAAATATCAAGTCTTTGTAGTGGGTGTTCTGCTTGCCGGAGGACATTCTAGAGACACTTGGGGTGAAATGTGTCTGAGGCACTGTGGATCTGTGATTGCTAAAAGCTGACCTAACTAGAAAGTTTGGGATCAATTTAGGGTTAACTCTCTAGGTCTGACATCTAAAGGATGTGCTCTCTCTGGCTGAAACCTCATAGGCCTTCCCTTCAAAATGGTTCTCAAGGCCTTGATGGGGATACAGAGACTTAGAGGAAATAAGGCCTCACAGTCCAACAGGCCTGGTCTGTGTAATGGAGAAACACCCAAGTATACTCAGTCTAGGCAGAACTTAGAATTACACTGTTTAATACAGTAGTCTGGGAAGCCGGGATGGCTCAGTGGGTTAAGTGCTCACTTTGCAGCTCCAGGGACCATGGATCGAATCCCGGCCCCTGCCCGTGCGGACCCATGTGCTGAACTGGGGAGTTCTCCCAGTTGAGTTATCTCTCTGTTTCTGTATCTCTCTCTCTCTTTCTGTCAAAAAATAAATAAATAAATAAATAACAAAAAAAAAACAATAAAAATACAGTAGACACTGGCCACATGTGGCAACCGAGCACTTGAAATATGGCTCTGAATTGAGATATGCTGTAAAGTGTAAAATATACGTGGATTTCAAAGACTTAGCACAAAAAAAAAATAACTTGATGTTTTTATATTAAGGTTGAAATATTTTGGATACATTGGGTTAAATATATTAAAATATTTTCACTTGTTTTGTTTTTACTTCTTAAATATGGCTATTAGAAACTTCAATATTTACATGAGGCATTGCTGTTCTAGAATATAGAATGTGGCTGTCACGAGTGGAGTGGAGTATGACTGTAGATGGTTGCCTGGCTGGAGACTGAAAGAAGAGGCCTGGGGAAGGAGAAGGGTTATGGGGAGGAAATGGCACAGCTAGAGCCAAGCTTAGTGATGCAGAAGTGGAGGAGTCATTTCCTCTTGTTCTGCCCTGCTCATGCCCCCATATTTCTTAGTTTTCCCTTAGGTGAGGGGTCTTTTAAGTTAGAAAGGCTCCCCTGACTTAAGTGTATTCCCTTCTGTGCAGATCTCTCCTAATTTACCCCATTATGGTAAAATTATGTTTTCATATCTGCTTCTGTATTCCTAACCTCCACCAAAATTATTTCGAGTTCTTTGAAGGTAGGGACTTTGTCTATTATCTTTGTACCTGGAGACTAGGATATAGTACAAACCAATAACCTCCAGTCAGTCTCAAAGAATCAGGTACCTACTTTGAATCCCTACTTGAAAGGGTGAAGCTGAGATGCCCAAAGAAGTACAGATGAGATCTGGGGCACCATAATAGGCAGGAGAGGGGAGATATCTGACCTAGTTTCTTCCACTAGAGTTGTTTTGTTTACAGGCAAGACTGGCCTTATTGCCCACTCTTTCTGTTCCCTTTTCCTTGCTTCCCTGTAACTAAGTTTCCCGATTTCATTCAAGAGTGACGCAAGCCCAAGTGTACCCTCCCACTAGGCCTGGCCCCTCACTTTTTTGAGGCCTGAAAAATTCCCTGGTGGGGAATGGTCAGAAGAGTAAGAAGAGCCTTCTCTAAATTTATGTATGGAAGTCAGAAGGTTAGGAAGCAGACATGACAATGTATCTGGGAACAAGGTTCTACCAGTTCTATCTGTAGCCCCCATCGTCTCCCCACTAGTTGATCAAATAGCTCTCTGGAGGACTCTTTCTTGTTTCTCTTCCCCATCCTTTCTGACTAACCAGCACTTTCGCAGGCCATACCAGTCCAGGAAAACGGAGTCATGCACAGCATCGGTGATGATGGTTTCCTTGATTGTGCCTCTAGTGGAACGGCAAAAGACACACACACACACACACACACACACACACACAGTTCTTCCAGTTACTTCTGAGCATATTTGGAAATAGCCTATATGATGAACCCTCTCCTTTACTATGTGCATAGCCAGGATACTCCCTCCTACTTGGCCCCTTCACATTTTTCTGCCTTCTGCTGCCTATAAAGCTACAGAAGTGTGCCATGTCATCACTTGCTAGTGCCCACCATGATGACAACAATGTATGATCTCTCTATTCCTAGAGATCCTGGTGTCCCCATTGCTGACAAGTCACTACAGTCCCAAAAATAACAGCAACACAAGTTTAGTACCAAAGCAGAGAGAATTTAGTTTCTTTCAGAGAGGTGCTAAATCAGTACTGTGGGTTTCCTAGTGTATTAAAGAAATACTTAAAAATAGTACATCCTCTCTGACCACTAAGATATTCAAAAAAATGAAATGCTACATTATTTGTATTTATTTTTACTTATGGTATATTTTTTAAAAATTAAATAGTATTTCACCTTGCCCCAGCCCTCTACACTCTCAATTTCTACTCCCCAGAGAAAACTTCTTTCTTTTAGCTATCTCTTCTGGAATTTATCTCCAGATTTCTTACTCTCCTTATACTACTAGCTCTTGATTTTTCAGTTTGGTTTATTATTTTACTTCTTGCTATAGAAAATAAACTATATATTTATACTTTAATGCCCTCTCATAAACACATGTATTATTTCTTCATTCTCTGTCCCTCAATATATATATCACCTTACTTAGGTAAATCACTATTCATTATATTATTGGCTATGTACATATTATTCATAGGTTGATATAATTAGCATATTACATTTGCCTTTTTTGATTGAAGTTAGACATTGACTCTTTTTCCATGCTTTCTTAAGTACCTAGCATTCAAGTACCTATAATTAATTTATCCCATATTCTCTCCATACATTCAAACCAGGTTGCCTATAAGTTTAGTTTTTAAATTGGAGACAACCTTCTAGGAGTCCATCATTCTCCATTCTGGACTGGTTCTCTAAGCCTACTGCACAGCTTTTATCCTAGGATAATTTATCATCCCCCATTTTACCCATTTTTTATTTTCTGAAAGATTTCCGTATTCTAACTCTTCTTTTGAATTTTTACATTTCTATTATCAGGTCTTAAATTTATTACAGCACTTTCTTATCTATCCCCTCTCCCTTTTAAATAGCATTCTTTTCCATTTGGGTACTGCCATATCTTATTTCTCAGGATATTTCTAATGTTTTTGTTTCTTCAATTATTTGTGTTCAGTTTTTTCCTGTCTTTGTTTGTCTTTTCTACCCCTTCAAAGCTGGTTAAAAAGCTCATTAAGACACTTCTTAATGTCTGGAGATCTGAGGCTACCCACTCATGTGTAAGAGTAAGGCATTAGAAAGCAGATTGGGGGAAGCTGGGATGGCTCAGTGGGTTGAGTGCTCGCATTGCAGCCCCAGGGTCCAAGGATCAAGTCCCAATCCCAGCCCCGGCCTGTGCAGACCCATATGCTGAACTGGGGTTAGTCAGTTCCTGCCAGGGCAAGCTTCCCATGTGGGAGGCCCCCAGTTCAGCTTCCACTTGGGGAATGCCTTATGCGGGAGGCCCCCTGCCTGACTCCTGCCCTGCACAGCTCCGTGCCCACCTATGGAATGCAACTATGTTGAAAACTGATGATGTTCAGCTGTGGAGCCTGCTCTGGGCCCTCCCCGTTCTCTCTGTCTTTGTCAAAAACAATAAAATAAATCTTAAAGAAGCTGATTGGAAGCTCTGCGTACACAGACAGGTATACATAGACAGGGCTTGTAATTAGGATACACTACTGTATTTTTTTAACTTCTGGTTGCAACTCCATTAGTGGTTTGTGAAATCAATGTAATTGGTTGCATTCAACCTTTTTTCCCCCCTCCAGATGACATATTGGAACACATCATGCATAAAAAGGAAATTATTTTGTAAAATATTAGCTTCATACCTACACTCCATGTATACATATTTGTACTGGATCAATTCCATAAAAATAGGAATTTCTTATTGTGGGTGTTTTTCCAAAGAATTTTGAAAAATACCATTTAGGGTACTCAAGGAGATCTCCAACTGTCATGATAGGTTCAGTCTTTTCTCTTGGAAGGAGAGGTAAGTTTCTCTGGAGAAAAATTCTCTAAACTCCTGCCTGCTGTCCTGGTAGCCAGTGTTCATATATTCAAGTACTTGAACACATTTAATAACACTCTTACAGGTATATATCAATGTATAAAAATGACAAAACTGGGGTATGCTGGGATGGCTCAGTGGGTTGAGCACTCGCCTTGCAGCCCTGGGGTTCGGGGACTGAGTCCTGGCTTGTGCAGACCCATGTGCTGAGCTGGGGTGTGCTTCCCATGTTGGGGGCCCCCAGTTCAGTTCCCACTGGGGTAGACTTCCCATGTGGGAGACCTCCGCCCAATTCCCTCCCTGCGCGGTCCCAGCCCATCTTGTGGAATGAAACTTAGTTGAAAAAAATTACGAACAGCTGTGGAGACTGCTCTGGGCCCTATCCCCCTCTCTCTTATCTCTATCAAAACAATAAAATAAAGAAAAGAGAGAGAGACAAAACTATCCTTTTGGAACTAAGATTCTAGCAAGGGAGACAGACAAGTTATGCAGTATTTGGGTATTGTGCTATGGTAACGCAATAACAGAAGGGGAAGCTGAATAATCTGCATACAGATGCCACTTAGAGGGTAGATGTGTTAGGAGTGGTGAATGTTCTGATTATTTCATGAAGTAGAAAGCAAAGTCATCTGAGAGTGAGAATAGGGAAGGAGGTGTTAGGGCTGACTGGCTTGCTTTTCCCAGGATGCTTCTCAGTCCCTCAAACACATAGGCTCCAATTGACCCACCCTACAGGCTTCTGGTATACACAGACAGATCTGAATGCCAGTGGTATCGACTTAAGCTGATACTAAAATGCTCACCCTATTTTTCCTTCCCTTTAATTGTCGTTTTTCAATTCTTGCCCTTCCCCCTCATCCCTTATCTACTATACTGAACCTTACTACTTCTGAAAAAAAAAAAAAAAATCTACTCTCCATGGGAGGGTATACACACCTGGATCCTTTTCTCTGGCTGGCTTTTTTCAGACCCAAGAACAGGCCCTCTTCACACACCCCTGTGGTCTAATTAGTATTTACGAAACCTGTTAACTTTAATATACTTTCTATCCCCAAACTGGTTCCTATATACCACAGAGAAACAATTATAAAGTCAGACATATGGGGGACAGTTTCTGTAGAACTTACAAAACAGAGGAATTGCTTCTTCAAATGGTCAGTCCCAGCACCAATCAAATCTCGTCATTACCCATTTTCAAAGTAAGTAAGATAAAAGCTACTATAGTAGCTCCCCAAAACAAGCTCATCCAGTATATCCAAGGTATCCAGCATTTTATAACAGAAGCCCAAAATATTTCATGTTAGTTTCCCAAATAAGAGCAAAATTAAATTGTTATCCAGGCTCAGACTGCAGAAGATTCCATGTCCCCACTGCCTTTGCCCTCCAAGTCTCTCCTATGGTAAATACAATTATCTCTACAAGATCAACCATTCTCCCTCTTCCCAACGTATTTATCCTGTTCAAGGCAACTGACAGGGTTTAAGTATGTCATCATTGGAGTATGTAGGTTACCTGGAGAGTTAGATTTCTGTATTAACTACAAATTAGAAGGCTACCGGTACTCTAGCTCCAGTAAAAGCAATGCCAGCATTGAATTGCCCTCCCTGATTTTGGTGGCTGGGTTTGCTGGTTAGGGGCATATGTCCAGGAAAAAGTGTGATAATGGTGTGGGAAAGAAAGAATAAATCTTGTAGTCATCAGGCTGCTAGACCTAAAAGCAGAGAGGACCCAGATTTTTCTTCATTCTAGTCAGGCAACTGGCAGTCCCAATCTTCTACAACATACTATATAGCCCTTGAATAAAAAGGTCTTTGATGAATCTATGTTTGTAATGATGGCAATAAGTCAACAAGAAATCACATTTGATTCACAGTACCATTTAACAAAGATGTCCCAGAATCAAGGAATTTTGGCGTTAGAAATTACTTTGTACGTTTCCTTATCCAACCTTCCATCCAATACAAAGATCTCTTTTGTAATATTGCTAGGAAATAATCTCTCTCATAATATTGCTAGGAAATAATTCAGTGAAAGAGAATTTAAAGACAGTCCATTTAATTGAGCTAAATAGATGAAGCTTAGCTTTTTCTTCTGCAAAACTGTAAACAATACTACCTTCTTTATGGGAATTCACATAGTCCCTGGTTTATAGTAGATGCTTCTTTCCAACTGAGTCAGGATATGCCTCTCTGTAACCTCCATGTGTTGAAAATGCTTGCCCCCCGGTGCCAGAAAGAACACTTTTCACATGACAGCTCGGAAGACAATAATCATGTTACCACTGTCCTTTTCTGGATGCTCTACATATTGTATACATGTCCCTGTCTTACAAATGACATCTCCTATGCAGAGAATCCTTAATACTTCTACATACAAAATGTATAATCAAAAGACCAACATCATCTTCACATAAACTTCTGTTAATCCAAATTCTATTGCAAATAGAAAATGAAAGGTAGGCTGTATTTTTTAACCATGTTAAAATTAATTTTGGGGAAGCTGGGATGGCTCAGTAAGTTAAGTGCTCCCTTTGTAACTCCGGGGACCGAGGATCGAATCCTGGCCCCGGCCCGTGCAGACCCATATGCTGAACTGGGGAGTGCCCCCAGTTCGGTTCTCACTGGGGTAAAACCCCAGCCCAGTTCCTGCCCTGTGCAGCCCCACGCCCACCTGTGGAATGAAACTATGTGAAAAGCCAATGATGTGCAACTGTGGAGACTGTTCTGGGCCCTCCTCCTTCTCTCTGTCTCTGTATCTCTCTCTCTGTCAAAAACAATAAAAAATCAATCTTTAAAAACTTAATTTTGTTGATTTCATTCTATTACGATGATTATGAATCTTGATTTTATTGTTCACTGATTAAGAGACTGGGTTAAGTCTTTTTACATTATTTTTTATTGTTAAATTTAATGGGGTGACATTGGTTGGTAACAATTAGTTTCCCGATGTACAAGTCCACATCACATCACCCATGCATCGCATTATGTGCCCACCACCCAGAATCAGCTCCCCCTATAGTTAGAATAAATGGACAGAATTATGACAGAAAACCTTTTGAGGTGAAATGATAGTATTGTCTAACTAGTAATAGAACCATAATACTAGATTGTGATAACCATTGTCATAGTTGAAGAATGTGATAATTATTTAACCATATTGTTTAAATATTTAAAATGTTAACACTTAAATGTAAGTTTTTATCATCTGTAAAATGCATTTATTTGGAATGTCATTTAGACCAGGGATCCCCAAGCCCTGGCCCATGGACTGGTAATCGTCTGTGGCCTGTTAGGAACCAGGCCACACAGCAGGAGGTTGAGCAGCAGGTGAGCCAGCGAAGCTTCATCTATCTATATTTATAGCCTCTCCCCATCTGCTCACATTACTGCCTGAGCTCTGCCTCCTGTCAGATCAGCAACAGCATTAGACTAGTTATATAATTATTTCATTATATATTGCAATGTAATAATAGAAATAAAGTGCACAATGAATGTAATGCACTTGAATCATCCAAAAACCATCCCCACCCCACCCGCACCCCCCATCCCAGTCCATGGAAACACTGTCTTCCACAAAACTGGTCCCTGGTGCCAAAAGGTTGGGTACCACTGATTTAGACAATGGCTTTAACTATAGATTGAGGTTCAGTCAACCCTTCCTTTCCTTTCCCAAACCTCTCCTATTTGTTTGAACTAAATAAGTATTTCCTTTTCTAGAAGTGTTCTCACCCTGCTGAGCCACCATAAGACTGTTCTCATGTGCAGTTAAAGCTTTGAGGGAATACCATGTCAACTACTTTATATGGACTATCTCATTTGATACTGTAAAGAAAGTACTGTAATCTTTTCTGTTTTATAGATTACAAACACCAAACCCAGAGGTTCACTAATTTGCCCAAGAACATATAGCCAGTAAGAGGGAAAGCTGAAGGACCAGTAACAATAGAGGAAATGAGGACCTCAAGCCTTACATTTAGAAGACCCTATGTGAGAAACACCAATGCAATTAGGCATTCCAAGGCTCCCCCACCTTCCAGGGGCCCTGACACTTTGTCAGACAAGCACACAGAAGGGAAGATTTCACTTTATTGTTACATCAATCTCACAAATAAACCCAACATGGCCAGAAACGCTAAACAGATACAGTGCTAATGCAGAGCCTGGCAACAGAAGGAGGAATCTAGTTTGTCTCCTCCATGTCCCTAACCTGGAAAGACATTTCTATTACAAAAGAGTGAGGTCAGTTGACATACCAAGCAATCCATTTCACAGATACTTTTAGCTAAGGAATAGAAAATTCTTACCAGGTGGGTTCTGTGCAAGGCAAGGAAATAGAAAAGTCAGAAAACATTTGTTCCTCAAATAAGTCAGGCATAGAAATACCAAATGACAAAAACAGTATTTTTCAAACTTTATTTGAAATGGACATCTAATAAGGAATGAGAGGGGCACCAGTTCTATGGGGTTACTTCTTGCTATTGCCTATTTTCAGAACCCTGACCTAGGTAAACATTCTCTTCCTAGACACTCAATCAGAGGCATCAGAAAGATTTTCTAGGATTCTGGGAAGAACTGACCTTACCTGCTTACATTGCCATTCCCTAAAAACTAGACGCAGTGCCCCTTAATGAATATCAAGAAGATATGGGCTATCAGAGTAATAGTCTTGGCAGCATTTAAAGATTAATGAAGCTCCAGATTTCCCATAATTGTCTTTAGATATTTTGGGGGTAATTCTATCAATCCTGAAGTTTGAAGTACAATTATTTGGTTAGTGAATTAAAATGATTTGGATTCACTGAGTGATATTATGATATCCTAAGCTCAGACTGCCCCAACTGTTTCCATTCCAAAACTGGAAAATCACAGATTCTCAGAGGCCAAAAGATCACTAAAGGCCATCTGATCATCCCCCTGACATCATACAATCCTGAACATAAAGGGCCAGAATCAGTGACATCTTTCCAGCACCTGAAAATTCCTGGTTTCACTGGTCCACAAGAAATCCAAATAAGGATAAACTAGGCCAAGGAACTTTCAACATTTCTCTCTTGTGGTTAAGAGTAAAGACTTAAGAGTGGGACTTTCAACTAGGGAAGGAAGGAGTAAAGTATTTCAACTCTGTCCTAGGATAAGAAGCAGATCAATGTGGAGCCATGACAGGTAGCAGAAGAGAGTGGAGAGGCCTCATTGTAAGGGCACAGGTCCCCTCAGGTAGAAAGAAAAAAATGGAGTGGTGTTGGAGGGGGCATTGAAAGCTGGTAACCTAGGATCACCTTTGCTGAGCTTCAAATATGACTTCCTCCACTGTAATTGCTCAGTTTTCCACCCTACTTCTTTTATAGGGGCTGATAAAGAGAAGGCCTAGGGATGAGCCAGTGACAATGGACTGCAACATGGCTGCCTAGATGTTCAAATGGAGATCACCAAATTTCTAGTCTTTAGGGAGCTTCTGTAGGCTAAAAACAGTCAGAGTTCCAAAGAGCTATTTGGTAGGAACAGCAGCTAAACACTAGACAAGATTGTTGGTAGGACCTGGCCAAGTTCAAAGTGGAATCCATGAAATCCTCTGGGAACTACTGCTATGAATCGAGGATAGACCTGCAAAACTAACAGCTGGCTTTTCTGAGCACTTCTATGTCCAAATTTAAGGGGAAATTACACTATAGGTATGTGTGTGTGCAAGCTGACACTCCAATAAAAATGCTTCAATTTAAGTCCCAGTCACTGCCAACCCTTTGAGAGAGGTTGGGAAATATTGGGCAGTCAGAAAAAGTTGTCCTTAATACTGTAAGCTCTTGCCCCACCTCTTTCCTGGTACCAGAACAGAGCCGAAGAATTTTCCAATCCTCAATTCTGGGACAGAAGTTTTCATTTCTGACCTCCATCCTAGAAAGTTTTCCCTATGTAGGCCTTCCTACAAATTGATTCTACCTAGTATACCCTTCTATTCTGGACCTGTTCAGGGTTTTTTCATTGTCTTTCCCTACTCCTGTTACCAGCTACTTGAGTCCATGGTGGACAAATAACAGGCTAGGCGGAAGTAGTGACTGGATCTTGGGACTATCTGTCTGACAATGATGCTCAGATTATTTACTGAAGTCTTCAATTCCATCTCAGAGAGTGGTTAATGTTTTTCTGCCTCTGGTTCCTTTCCCCTCTTCCCTCTAAGAAGTTCAAGATAAACGATAATCTCATTCATCTTTGTACTCTCAGTTTTTAGGCACCAAGATAAGGGCCTAAATGTGACAGTTTGGGGCAGGGGACTTTAAGTGGGCTTAGCACACAGGAGGGCTACCCAGATCCTCCTAACATCTATTCCTAAAGTATAATCTTCCCCTACCCTGCCTTTTTACAAACCCTCATGTCTTCACCCTCCTCTCATTGCCTGAGAACAAATGAAGCAGCATGGGAGAATGAACACAGTCTTGGCTTGTCAGGTCAGAGTTCTGGGTCCTTTTTGCGACTGACCTAGCTTGTGGGTTTAAATAATTCATTTGTCTCTTTGGACCTTTACATTAAAGGGTTGATCTAGATTATCTCTCTGGACTCTTTTAGGTTTCAGATCAATTCATACTTGATAAATCAATGAATGAATTAGAAGAAACTTTAATTCTGAGACATAATCCTGCACTTTTCTGAAACAGCTAAAAGGAGGCAAAAGTCAAGTTTCTCTTTATTATACATTTTAGCTATGGGGGGGGGGGGAGTATATCTATGGAGAAATGGAACCTGGCAGTCCCTATCCTGGACTACTAAAAGCAAATTCCTAGAGAAAGCAGAGAAATAGGCCACAAGTGAGACCTGGCAGTGTCAAAAGGGTCTGTAAGTTAAGTGATCAAAGGAGTGAAAGACAATGGCTATAACCAGACAAGATCTCTAAGCACAGACTATCGTCTAGAAAAGTCTGGATGGGAAGGAGCCCCTGGAGCTTCTATTAAAGGACTTGGTCCACAGCAAGTTGCTATTGCATTTGGTTCAAACCCAGTTTTCTCAATCTTTCCACCTGGTGTATATGCATATGTGCAGACATGCTACATGCTGTAGTTATGCTTCTGAAGTGCTGAAATGAGAAAGAAACAGAAGAAATGATATTGAATTCAAATAATGTAGGCTGAAGGCAAGTACAAATTTAGTTTAGAGTTACTCATTTCCCTCACCATTTGGTGCAGTATCATCACTGCTTATTCTGAAATGTGAGCTAGAGAGATTTGTGGGATGGTTAGCTCTGGGAGTGGGGAGGGGTATATTTGTGGTATCATTGAAGGGCAAAAGCAGGACACACCCAATATCCTTTGTAACCCTTCTGGTTAATGACAAGTGAATTTGACTTGATCTGACCCATTTGGGCACTCACTTGTCTTCACTCAAGGAAACTGTCTCCACAAAAGGGATCTCTTCCTTGTCTGTCTTCCCCATGATCAGGCGGTGCTTATCCAAGTTTATGATGCACTGAAAACAAAAGAGAATCATGGGATACTGTCAATGATCACATTTTGGGGATATTCATGTAAGATTATCCCTGCCTCAGAGACGAAGAATCAAAGGGAAAATAGAATCAATCCTACCTTCAGGGATCGGAGAGTCTGGAGACCAAGGGACAAATTTTTCTCATTGTCTTCTAATAAAAAATAAAATAAAATTCAGCCATTTCCATGCTGATTTAGAAGTCAGTCTTCACCATTAAGTTCTATCCAACCAACCATACATACGTACATATATCCAACCAATAAACATCTGCTGAACATCTATTAAGTAATTTTCCCAGATCATTATAGTTAAAAGACAACAGAACCAAGATTCAAACCCAAGTCTTTTCCACTCTAAAGGACAAAGGTCTTTACACAAAAACCAGGAACTCAGAATAGGCTAGGATGGGATACATGAGGGAAAGTATATGAGATGATGGCAAAGAAGTAAGAGGATCTTGCTCTCTACTTCCAATTAGCTCATAGAAAGTTCTCAGGGGCCATTTTCACTGGTGCACAAAATGTTTGTTGTCTTGCCCCTTGAGTTATTTTTATCAAGAGTTACATACTCCTTCTGCATGATTCTCATCTTGTCTTTAATGTAGCTCAGGGCCCAACTGGTATTTTGGAAGGCAAAAATTAGAACAAGGTCTATGAAGAAGTCAATATTTATAGGTATGAGATCTCATGAGGGTTTGGTAGAAATAGGGAAAAGATTTACATTAGGGGTCCATAGGTCCAGTCCCCAGTTCTACTCACCAACCACAGCTGCTGGGCAGTCGAGGCAGAGGGAGCCCAGTGTGATCACTAGGTGCTCTATCTGGCCCACTACTTTCAGATGCCGGGGTAGAGAAAGCTTCTCTCCATCATGCTTTTGAGATCTGACATGGTCCTTGAGTCTGCACCAGAGGGGAAGATGCCAGAATCCCCTTGGCAGAGGTTTCTGACAGTATCTTGTAATGCCTGCCTTCTAACCCACAGTTACAATTTTCCAGGAATTTCCTGGGATTAATTTACCAAAATAGTGCTAGCCAGCCTATACTTCTAGTTTCAGCACCTTGTCTTAAACCTGCCAGGGGATATTTAAAAAATATATTCAGTTCTTGTTCCCAAAAAGCAATGCCACTATCCGCACTGGTAAAATATAAGAGTTGGGGAAGCCGGGATGGCTTGGGTTGGGTTGGGTTAAGCACTCACTTTGCAGCCCCGGGGACCGAGGATCGAATCCCGGCCCTGGCCTGTGTGGACCCATATGCTGAACAGGGGAGTACCCCCAGTTCAGTTCTCACCGGGGTGAAACCCTGGCCCAGTTTCTGCCCTGTGCGGCCCCGCACCCACCTGTGGAATGAAACTATGTGGAAAAACCAATGATGTGCAACTATGGAGACTGTTCGGGGCCCTCCCCTTCTCTCTGTCTCTGTATCTCTCTCTCTCTCTCTCTGTCAAAAACAATAAAAATAAATCTTTAAAAATATAAGAGTTGACACACTTAAGAGAATCCTATTCCACATCCTAACATCCCCACCTATTTGCAAGACAATTTAGTTAACATGTCCTTTTACCCATCCGTGGATAACAGACCTCAGAGAGGACAGGAAAATCCTAAATTTAGCAAATACTTTGTCTGATGTCTAATATTCTCTTTGTCACTTCTGTTTCAGTGTATCCTCATCAGTTAGTCTTGGGCTACAATTTTAGTGGCAGTAGGTGCTTGATATTGATATCAACAAGGAATATTGGGGAGAAAGTCTTAATTAATTTAACTTGTCTATGTAAGGGAGAAAGGAAAGGAAACAGCACCAAAGGTTTCACATAGTTATGTAATGTGACTGGGACAGCTAGCACTTGAGCTATTATGGGTTGGTGGATAAATACTTAATTATAGATTTTCTGAGCCAATACTTCTACTTTACTCCATTTCCTCTCTTTTGGTGTTATAGCCTATCCAAAAGAAAATAATTGCAATTTTACAGATGGTTATTAATTCCCCTGGAATCATGGCAGTCTGCTGCCTAATTATGTACCAGGACATTATTAGTCTTTCTGGAACCATCATGTTGCACTATATCTCATCTCTTCATCACATAAAAAGCTCAGGATTCTTCTCACAAGAACACTTGCATCCTGGACTCTACCCCACCCCCACCACCTCCACCATATATAGCAATGTACAAAACCCCAAAAGGTAGTTGCAAAGAGTCACAGTGAAGGATCAGATCATGTGGCAGAAGTCACTGATTATATAAATCAAGTCTTGTGCAAGACCTACCTAAGAAAATGGACTTCATAAAAGTAGCTTAAAATGGGCCATTATATCTACCTAGTGATTGTTCTGATGCAGAGATTTGGGCTAGGAAATGATTTATTATAATTAGGGTTACAGAAGTGGAAAAGGATACTGGGTTGATTCTCCCAATTCTAGGCTAGACCTCAGGGCCCATCTGGTACTTTGGAGGAGAGGAAGAAAGAAATAAAAGTACAGATGGAGTGAAAAGGAGGAAGATACAGAATGGCTTTATCTGACTAAAAGAGGGAGAACCCATTATCAGCTGTTACCAGACAACTAAAGACGTTCAACATATGGGGTATCTGCCTCACACCCAATCCCCAGCAGGGCAGCAGTGAGATCTGACTTTATACGTTCATCATAGAGAGAAAAGGCACTAAGACACTATTGGTTTATGATAGTTCAGGCCAGGCAGCAACAGCAGCCCTAGTCCAAGTTCTGAGTGATGCTTCTTGGGACAGGCACTGTGACCTCCAGAAGGACCCAGAGTAAGCTAAGGCCTATCACATCCTGCTTTTTTTCATCTGCCATATACCAACAGGACAGCTCCTTCTAATTTGTTTTCTGAGCAGAGCACAAATCAGGATTAGGACATGGCACACAATGAGCCAATGATCTGGGGAAGCTGGGATGGCTCACCAGGTTAAATGCTCGCTTTGCAGCCCTGGTGTCCAAGGATCAAGTCCCAATCCTGGCCCTGGCCCATGCGGACCCATATGCTAAACTGGGGTGTGGCCCCAGTTTAATTCTCACCATGGTGAACTTCCCAAGTGTGAGGTCCCTGGTTAGGCTGGGGCGTGCCTCCCATGCAGGAGGCCCCGGGCTCGGTTCCCACCCTGCGCAGCCCCCTGCCCAACTGTGTGGAATGAAACCATGTCAAAAACTGATGACGTACAACTATGGAAACTGTTCTCCCCCTTCTCTCTATCTCTCTGTCTCTGTCTCTCTGTCAAAAACAATAAGATAAATCTTTTTTTAAAAAATGAGCCAATGATCTCACATTCACTTATTCCAGAGCCTAAAGGTTTTTGCTCAAAACTTAATAGGTGGGAGTTAATGGAGAATCTGAGGCTTTCCTGGCTCACTTATTTCTCCCAGGTGATTGAGTGCCCACCACTCTGTTCCTCTACTAGCTGATATTTGAACTCTGCACACTTCTCTTGGAGCCTCTGTGGAAACCCTCACCACCTCTAACCTCAAAATAGATTCAGGCAATGAGTGACTGGCATCTGAATTCCACACAGTACGAGTGACTACTTACCCCAGTTTATCCACACAAGCTGAAGAGATGAGATTATACTGACAGCCTGTGTCAACCAAAGCTTTCACATCCTTTCCAGCACACTGTGGAGAGGAAATGTACTGTTAGTAGGAACAAGGGAAGATAGAATCAGAGAGCCAGCAGCAGATGTGATATGAAAGGCAGGGTTGAGGAACATCACCACAGTCATGGGTTGGTAGTGTCCCATAGTTACCCTCAGTTAAGTCTCATTTGAGGGGCTCTTTTTCCTGCTGAATCTAGAACTGACAGAGGATTGCAAAGGACTCTAGGTGTTTCATTCTCTCTACCAAGTAGCTCATGTATGTGTGTATGTGTACGCACACGTGTATTACATACCCCTTTGTAAATCTAATGAAAGTTTTGGTCCTTTTTCCCATGAAGATGCTCATGCATACAAAATATTGCAGACATTTTCTGTGTTGCAAGGAGTGCCCTCTCTGAAAATCATTTGTAAATCCATGATAAAACCACACTCTGTTAACTTTGGAGGTGAGAGAGCCACTATTGGGATCATAATGTGCCCAAATTCTACTCTGCAGATAAACCTGGAAAGGCTGTTCTCAGAACATTACCTGGCAAGAAACCAAAATCATGTCATCATCCTCAGACTTCTTCAGTCCCTCAGACTTTGCCTGATTGAGTTTGTTGGTCTTGGAGCCCCAAGGGACACGACTGCTTCGGAACTTAGATAGGTTGGTTTCCATGAGGCGCCTCTGCAGAATGTTATGAGGTTGCTTGAAGAATAGAAAGCAGAGACTTCTCAGTAACAGGTCATTTCTCCCTTCTCATACTGTCCCCCAGGTGTCACCAAAATAATGGAGGCTCACATTAACTGGGCTCTACCTTTGCTTATTTATTCCTCAGTCAAGTAGGGACTTCGTTGGTATTGTCAAACAGGTACTATAAACCAATCTGCAGTAGGCCACCCTGAAGAAATGGAAGAGGAAGGTAGGACACTGAGAAATATGGATAGGGCCAATGAATATTCTATGGCTAAAGAGAACTGAAGAACCCTTGTGGTTTAGACTGCCTGGACCCACTGCCTTCCCTCCACTTACAAGGTCATTTCAGGAGAAAAGTGGCCTTAGCCTATGTGGAAGAGATATATCTTCCAGGTGACTTACAGAAGTGGCATCTTACATATTTTCACAGGCCAAAGAAACCTACCTAGCACTGGTTGTCAGAAGCTTGGCCTATTTCTATTATTTCAAGTCTCACTTCTTTACAATCTTATCTTTTGAACCCTCTCTGTGTATGCCATATTGGCCAGTGGGCTGAGTCACCCAAGGGTAGATGGGATGGAAACACAGGAATTCAGACCTGTTGAGCAACCCTCTCAGGAAACACACTTTGGAATGTGATAGAACCCACGGGAATCATCCTAACTGACATCCTGTGGATCTCAAGAAGCATAAGACAACTCCTGCCATATGCTTGTCATCCATTCCCATCTCTTCAATGAGCCAAAAAGTAGGAGTAAAAAAGGGTAAAAACTGACCAAGAAGCAAGGAACTTAATTTGAATAACCATTAAATTTCTTGTTAAACTTGGCAAGAGTGGAAGTAAAATCAGGGACATGTTAGTCCAACTTGATGGGGATAATGCCATGAAGAAAATGGCAGTGTACAAATGGCTTAAACATTTTTCTGAAGGGAGAGAAAGAATCACCGATGAAGAGAGGTCAGGGCAGCTAGTAACAAGCAGAACTGATAAAAACATTTCAACAATTAGTCGAATTGTGCGTCAAAATCCTCAGCCGACTGTGAGAAGAACAGCAGACCAAATAAACATCCATAGAGAAATAGTTAGGAAAATCTTCACTGAAAATCTTGGCATTGGGGAAGCTGGGATGGCTCAGTGGGTTAAGCGCTCACTTTGCAGCCCTGGGGACAGAGGATAGAATCCCGGGCCCAGCCCCAGCCCATGCGGACCCATATGCTGAATTGGGGAGTGCCCCCAGTTCAGTTCTCACCGGGGTGAGACCCCGGCCCAGTTCCTGCTTGGTGCAGCCCCGCTCCCACCTGTGGAATGAAACTATGTGAAAAAACCAATGATGTACAACTATGAAGACTGTTCTGGGCCCTCCCCCTTCTCTCTGTCTCTGTCTCTGTCTCTGTATCTCTCTCTCTCTGTCAAAAAACAATAAAAAAATAAATCTTTAAAAAAAGAAAATCTTGGCATGAAAAGATGTATGCAAAAATGGTTCCAAAGGAGCTTACCCATGAACAAAAGCAAAAGAGAGTCAAAGTTTGCCAAGACCTTTTGGTGAGGCAAGATGATGTTTGGGGCTATGTTATCACTGGTGATAAAACATGGGTGTACTAATATGACCCTGAAACAAAGCATCCTAATGCACAATGGAAGTCAGCCAATTCTCCACAATCAAAAAAGAAAGTTCTGTTAGTCCAAATCAAGAGTAAAACAATGTTGCTAACCTTTTTTGATATCAGAGATTGTTTATTATGAATTTGTATCAATTGGACAGCCAACCAAATTGACTATTTGGAAGTGCTGAAAAGGCTTCATGAAAAGGTTAGACAAAAAAGACCTGAACTTTTCACCATCAACGAACGCATGGCTCTTGCATCATGACAATGCACCAGCTCACATGGTACTGTCTGTGAGGGAGTTATTAGCCAGTCAACAAAAAACTGTATTTGAACATCCTCCCTACTCAATTGATCTGACCCCCAATTACTTTTTTCTTTACCTGAAAATAAAGGAAATATTGAAAAGATGACATTCAGGACATCAAGGGCAATATGACGATGACTCAGATGGCCACTCTAGAAAAACAGTTCCAAAATTGCTCTGAAGGGTGGACTAGGCACTGGCATTGGCACACCGCTTCCCAAGGGAAGTACTTTGAAGGTGACTGCAGTGATATTCAGCAATGAGGTACGCAGCACTTTTCCTAGGATGAGTTTGCAAACTTAATGGTCAACCCTTGTATCCATGCTCTACTGTTTCTACCTAAAGTAGCCTCCAGAAAGTATAAGCTACCTCTTGATAAGTTGTCTGGACCTGCTGCCTTCCCTTCCTTTAAAAGGTCATTTCAGAAGAAAAGTGGCCTTAGTCTATATGGAATAGGTTTATCTTCCAGGTGACTTACAGAAGGGGCAGAATGTCTATACATAAGCATTTTATTCCCATTTTACAATAACATTCAAAATCCCTCAAAGGGGAAGCTGGGATGGCTCAGTGGGTTAGACACTCACTTTGCAGCCCTGGGAACCGAGGATTGAAAGTTTTCACCATCCCCTGCCTTTCAGATTTCTGAGGAAGGACAGAGTCAGAGCTCAGTGTGACCCTGGTGAGGTGAATAAATGTATTCCCAAAATACACTGATTCTTGGCAAAGCAGATTCTAAATTACTGTCCTTGAAAATAGAACAGAAAGAGACACTTAAGAGAAAATGAGAGCCTTAACTTAATAAGGAGCTGGAGGAAGTACTAACTCTGTCATATTTCCTGATGTGACACTGGGATAATGCTTTGCTCCTCAAATTAAACAGAAATTCCTCATTCTTACCTCTCATACTAATAATCCTGAATTCCTATCTCAAGTCATACTAAAGCAGGGTGCTTGTTTCTTTCAAGTACATGCTTAGCAGGACCAACTCAGATAAGTTGAATTTGTAGAACTCAAGACTGAAAGGGGGGGAAGCCGGGATGGCTCAGTGGGTTAAGTGCTCACTTTGCAGCCCTGGGGACTGAGGATCAAATCCCGGCCCTGGCCCGTGTGGACCCATATGCTGAACTGGGAGTGCCCCCAGTTCAGTTCTCACCGGGGTGAAGACACCGGCCCAGTTCCTGCCTGGTACAGCCCCGCTCCCACCTGTGGAATGAAAATATGTGGAAAAACAAATGATGTGCAACTATGGAGACTGCTCTGGGCCCTCCCCGTTCTCTCTGTCTCTGTCTCTGTATCTCTCTCTCTGTCAAAAACAATAAAAATAAATCTTAAAAAAAAAAAAAGACTGAAAGGGGCTTCAAAGGCCATCTAATCAAAGTCCTCCTTACCGAAAGTTTGGGGCTTTCCTCCTCCATCAGTCTTGCTGAACACTACTTTATCTTGCAGAGAAGTCTAATCACCACTGGACAGATAAGACCAATGAGGAAAGTCCTAAAATCATTTTCCTTGTAGTCACCTCTCTTCTGAATTTTCCTTCCTTCCTAGGGGACCCGTCCTCCACAGGCTTTAAAGCACACTCCAAGTGTTTATATACTGGGGAGAAACCTCAAACTCTGCCTCCTCAACTCTACATCCTCCTCTAATTATACTCTTGCCCTGAATGGTCTTTTTTTTTAAGCCAAAATCACTGTTTATTTCCTGATACCTGTATTTTCTTCACTGAGTTGCTTTTGATTCCATAGCACCAATAATAATCTCCTAATTTCCAAATAAGGTAGATATTTTTCAGCTTTCATTTCACTTGACTACACTACGGCATTTGGCCCTGCTGACCAGTCAGCCATCTGTACCCGTGGGCTTCGCATCCATAGATTCAACCAACTGCAGATTGAAAATATTCAGAAAAAAAATCCTAGAAAGTTCCAAAATGCAAAACTTGAATTTGCTACACATTGAGCACTATGCTGAATCCATGCTCTGCTTTGGCCCATATGCAAATACTACCCTGTTTTATATAAGGGGCTTGAGCATGCTTGAATTTTCATATAGTCAGTGGTTGGAATCAATCCCCCATAAATACTGAGGAATAACTGTATTCCTTTCTTTGTTCTTTTCTTTAGAAACCAAGAAAAGGTTTCTTGGAACCTTTCTTGGAAATATATAAAATTAAAAGGGAAAGCCTCCTCAACTTCTCAATCCCTTCTCAGTCCCACTCCCTACAAATAACAACTATTAAATTTAGAAGTATAGCCTTCCAAAAAAAATTTTTTTTTTATGGTTTAATTCTTTTTTTTTTTATTGTTAAATTTAATGGAGTGACATTAATTGGTAACAATTAGATAGTTTCCAGATGTACAAGTCCACATCACATCACCCATGCATCACATTATGTGCCCACCACCCAGAATCAGCTCCCCTTCCATCACCATATAGCTGGTGCCCACTCCCATCTCCCCCCAACTCTTCCTCCCCCCCCCTTTCCAGGTAACCAAAAATTTTTAATAGTTACAAACATATACAAAAATAGGATCATACTGTAACTCTGTTATAAAATTTTCTATTTTTGTTTAACATAAAAATGACATTTTTCTATCAGTATATATAATTCTCTTCATTCATTTTCATAACTAAAAGTATTCATATATAGTATTAGGAGTTGAAGATTCACAGCCAATAAGCCCATATGAACTTCAGAGATATTTTCCTGTGGTCATTTTATTAAATGACAGTGTGACTGAACATTTACCTCTGCTCCTAACCAAAATTTCACTAAAATGACAGTCAAGGAATAAGAAAGGCCTAAACCTATAAGAACAATGAGAAGAATAAAGGAAACAAAAATGAAAAGAAGAGAGATGACAAAATATTGGGATCTTAAAAGCAGACAAAAAGTGGTAAGTGACCTGGACTAGAGAAAGCTAAGTGTTTCACACTATTCCACTTTATAGAATGCTGAAATGGTAAAAGACTGCCAGTTGCTCATCAAAATCCATGTTCTCCTCTTCTTGCTAGAAAGATACCTAGATTAGATATTTCCTATCCTCCTTGCAATTAAGCATGGCCATATGACTGAGTTCTAGCAAACAGAATATGGGTAGAAGTGACATGCACCACTTGTAGACCTGGCCCATAAAAAGTATCCTGTTGATACTTCTCCATGTTCTTTTCCTCTTCTGACTGTCTGTAATAAAGATAACTTGGTAGCTGTTTTGGAGGTCACATATTGAAGACATTAGAGTCACTGTTAGCCTGGGTCCCTAACTGACTACATGGGAGCAGACCTTTCCACTAGTATTGTTACTTAAGAAAAAATAAAACTATTACATTTGAGCTATTAAATGTTTTGGAGTCTAGCTGTAAAAGCATTTATCCTACTCAAACTAAAACCCTGGAAAGGCTGCAGAGTTGAGAAGTATTAAAATCTCTATAGTCAGAGGGCATGATTATGGTGGGATACACGTTATTGCAAAGCTGGCATAAGACTCCCATTTGACCTAGACAACTGGGAAGAATGCCAAGTTTGTTTGTTTGTTTGTTTTTGTAAGAGTAAATCAAAAGACTCTGGTTGATAGTTTGGCTAGGCTTAGAAATTATGCATTGTCAGATTTCTAAAACAAGTAATGATGAGGGCGTACTATGTCAGAACTGAAGGATATGAGTTTAAAGAATGAAAGAGCCCACACTGGGCCTCACATAATGACAGAAAAAAGATCACACCAAGACTTCACATCATGATGAATTTCTGGATTATCATGGATGATAAAGGTTCTAAAGCTTTCAAAGAGAAAAAGATGAACCAAATATAAAGGATTAGGAACCAGAATGACATAAGACTACTCAATGGATAGTGTAGGCATATCACACTCAAAGGTAATAACAGAAGCTAAAAGACAATGAAATAGTACTTTCTAAAAATCTGATAGTACTTAATTTCTAAACCTAGCCAAACTATCAATCAAGACAACAAACTATTAATAGATATGCTCCACCAAAGTGAGGAAAACCAATGAACAAAGAAAAAAAAAAAAGTATAGGATCCAAGAACTAAAAGGATCCAATAAAGAAGAAAGGCAAACGGAATTCTAAGAATGGTGCTGAAGGAAAAGTCCAGGATACAGATGGTGTAGAATGTCTTGAGAGCAACCAGTCCAAAATGAAATGGGAGAGTAGAAGGCTCCAGGAAGGGTATCTCCAAGAGAAAGAAAATAAACCAGCTAAATCATTTACAGTTTTAAGGTACTTGGAGGAGATTTAAATTTTACATAGAAATTTAAATAAATAAAAAACTATGCAATTGTTAATTTTGAGAAAAATATTTGTACGAGAAAAGAAACATAATTATAGCACATTATTTGACTCAACCATGAATATGAACATAGTCATAATAATGTATTCAGTAAATGCTGATTTGACCCCAAACAATTATTTAACAGGATATTAGTATAGTAGAAAAGGGATGTGATAGGGAGGTGTAAAAGAATTAAACCTTTATCTATTATAAGGGAAAATCAATAGATAATGGTAAAATCCATATATCAAGAAATTGCTTATTTACTTGTTTTGTATTCATTAGAATGTTAATTCCACAAGGGCAAGCATCTTGATTGTCTTGATCATAGCTATATTCCCAAATCTTGACATAATAATGAACAAGTTATCTCTACCCTTTACTTCAAGCATGTCCAACCTGTGACCTATGGGCCACATGCGGCTCAGGACAGCTTTGAATGTGGCCCAAGACAAAGTTGTAGACTTTCTTAATACATTATGGGATTATTTTGTGATTTTTTTTTTCTTTTTATAGCTCATCAGCTATCGTTAGTATGTTTTATGTGTGACTCAAGACAATTTTTCTCCCAATGTGGCCCAGGGAAGCCAAAAGATTGGACGGACACCCCCGCTTTACTTCTTCTAAAAGCCCTTCTTGATAAACATCATCTAGTTCTTTCTTTCAGAATCCCTTCAGCACTTGCACATTACATAGTTTGTACTACTTACATTCCCACTCTTTAAATGTTGCTTTGTAAATGTGCTTAAGTGGTTTATTTTTATGTTTATTGAGTGAAATACTGGCTTTCCAAGGACTGTCTTCTACTTTTCTGATATCCTTCAAGATAAACACTAGTAATTAGCTAGACAGTACTGCAGGTACTCTGGTGGCCTTTTGGATATAATTCTCAAGTCATCCTCCTAACATGAATCTGCTTTATGCTTTAGCTCAACAAGGCAACTACTAACCTAAACAGTTCCTGATTCTCTATTGCTCCTGAAATGCGGCTGCTAAACCCTAACAAGGGCTTAGGCATCTAAATTCTACACAGGCAAGCTCAAATGTGCTGCCACCATCATCATCAGGAGCTTCTGGCACAAATAGGCTCTGTAGGCAGCGCTGTTTTCTGAGTGGAAGTAGTTGTTTCCTCAATCTGGCACAGTCTGCTTAAATATCTCTTCTAATCAGGCTGTAGAGTGGGAGGGAAAGTGGGGTGAAAGGAAATAGATTATACTGCAGGATGACACAGAATTATGATTTGAGCAAAAAATTACTTCTCAGGCTACTTTCTCAGTCCTTTTACCTATGCTACACTTAACCCAGACAGAATCAAGCTAATGGAATTCTGTGGTCCACAGAATGGACTAGATTGGAAAATAGGAGGCATGACAGAAGTCTACCTTCTTTGTAGCATTTACTCCCAGAGTAGAAACCCAGGGTTCCTAGCTAGCAATAGGACCACAACTAGAACCACTTAGAAAGAAGGGGTCAGCAAATCTAGCCCATAAGCCAAATCCAGGCTGTTGCTGTAAACAAAGGTTTACTGGAACACAACCAACCCCACTCCTAACCTGTCTGTGGCTGCTTTTGCACCACAAAGCAGAGTTGAGTAGATGAGACAGACTGTTGGGCCTGCAAAGCCGAAAAGTATTATAGTTATTAATATTATCAGTCCTTTACAGAAAAAATATGCCAACCCCTAACTCAGTGTTTAAAAATATATGTTTTGGAGTCAGACAGAGCTGAGTTCAAGTTAGTCAGTACCTCATCATGCTTTTGTGGAAGATTAAATGTCATGATCTATATGAAGCATTTAACAACATGTCAGGTATAGAGTAAGCACTCAAATGTTAGTTAAATGCATGTATGTGTATATATTTTTAAATTCTTACACTCAGCCTAAAATGAAACTGATTACTATTTACATTTTTCTAAAAGAGTATAAAATCATCCTACTCCATTTTAGTCCTCATTTACATTTTCAAATAAACATGGACTCCAGATTGACTCTCATTGCAAACCCAATAAACATGTCTCTATCTGACCTTGGAAATCTAATTAAAAAGGCACTAATATCTATGCCTTTTCTTCTTTGTTTACTAGAATACACAACATATGACCCATTTTACCCTATGGGAATATAGATAAGTTGGCTACAGGTTTGTTGTTGTTCAAAAATACATGGGAACCTATGTAAGGCAGGCTGTCACATTGCCCCCAAGCCTTCTGTGTTGTTTCTTTTCCTTTGCCTTGTAACACAATAGACACATTATTTCTAATAGAACAGCCTTATTCCTGATTGTCACCTGCTTGTAGATTGGTCTGATGTGGTTTCTCAGCTGACATGGCAGGCTGAATTTTTGTTGGAAAGGATTCACACACAGGCAGGGAATTAGACCAAAAAACCCGTAAGTTCATTCTTATTCTGAGGCACACTCTGGAGGCAGCCTCCTCTCAATACCATCTCATAGAGAACTGACTCATCACGGAATGACGAAGCTGCAATCAAATCCTGGTCTCCACCACTACTGTCATACCAGGCCAGAGTAATCATTTTTTCCACTGAACTCTTCTAGTACTTATTGACTGTAACATCTCGACCACTAGAATAGGCTTCCTGGTAGTGTTATTTATCTTCTTGTGAATTGTGTATTCAACAACTATACTTGAATAACTAATAGATATCCCAAGCTTTAGTTATTCAAAAATCAAATTTCAAATTCTTATTTCCTATCCCTAACCTGCTCCTCCTGTACTCTTACCCATATCAGTAAATGACAACTTTATTCTTCCAATTGCTAGATCAAAAACCTTGAAGTCATTCTTGACTACTCTTTCATTCAGAACCTTAATCCAATCCATCAACTAAATCTGTCAGCTCTCTTCAAAATATATCCAGAACCTGATCTTTTCTTGTTGCCTTCACTCCTATTACACTGTTCTGAACTTTCTTCCCCAAGATATTTTGCTCTCTTATTTCCTTCATTATCTCCTAAAATGTAATCTTAACAAAGAAGCCTTCCCTTATCACCCTATATAAAATAGCAACGTTCCACTCTACCTAAGCTGACCATATTTCCTTAATACAAAAACAGGATATTGGGATGACAAAAATGGGGTGGGGTTATGTAATATTCTGTATTCATAAAAAGGTAAGACAATAACTAAAGTTTTATTACATGAACATATTGAGCTAATAATTATTCTTCAGTGGCAAAACTCATATAAAAATTTAGGTAGACATAGAGAGGAACTGTATTTTACCATGACCGTAGTATGAATATTTCTCTAATGATGTAATCTTACACTGCATATCAGTCTTTCAACACCTTATCATAAAACTTCTCACACTCCATGACACAATTTTGTTTTATAGCTAACATAGCCTTCACTGTCTCAGCACTTAATCTAGATTTCTCCTTTTACCATATACTACTGTTCATAACAGAAAATACTCTTTAGACAGGTGCTATACTTCCTGGAAGACAAAGAATAAACCCGACAATATTACAAAAGTCTTGACAGTCTGGGCATTTTTCACTCACTTCAGATCAAATCTTTACCCATCTATCAGATACAGAAATGTTTTCTTTATTACATATATCCAACTGCCTCAGAGTTGTAGATTTTATGAGGGTCCACTGATCAAATGCAAGAGTTTCTTCTGTTTCTGTTTGTTAAGTTCCTCATTCAGGTTGTCCTGTATTTCTTTCCATTAGTAGCACCCACTTGAAATTTTCAGTGTTTCCTACACTGCACTTCTACTTGTTGATGTATTCTAAGCTGGTTTCACAGAAATCTTCAACTACTTCAAAAAACAGCCTCATTAATTTCTCCTGAATCTACTAGCATTTTCAGCTGTTTTTTGACATCAGTAGTTACAAACACTTCACTTTTCTGGACTCTAAATTGTTTATGAGATTTTTAATGTTTACAGCTACTTCTGTAGCTGAAATATTATCTTTTTCAATTAAACTAATGTAAGTTTAGAGCATAGACATTTGATCTCTTGCAAATGACAACCACAATTTCAAACAGGGATTTCCAAATCATTTTTGCAACATAACAGGACATTTTTCTTGAGAAAGAAAAAAAGAACTAAGCCCATCAAACATGCTTAAAATTCTGTCAATTGATGGACCCAAGGACAAAAATTTTGTATTTCCATGCTCTAACAATGTAGCATAATTGTTTCCTGCAAAGTCACAAAAGTTTTTCAGTTAACTTTGTGTATATATGAAAGTAGTTGTATATTTTCATTGCGAAATATTCAATATCAGTTGGTAAAAGAAAAGTCGACAGCACACTGGAGACAACTGTGTATGTACAATGTGTGCCCCACAACCAATGCTGATAATCAGCCCCTTCACATGCTGAATGGGGCTTAGCAATCACCAATTTATTTTACTTTTTTTTGACACAGACAGAGAGAGACAGGAGATGGGGGAGGGCCCAGAGCAGTCTCCATAGATGTACATCATCAGTTTTCAACATGGTTTTGTTCCACACAGGTTGGCGGGGGCCACACAGGGCAAGAACTGGGCTGAGGGCCTCGCACATGGGAAGCACACCTCAGTTCAGCATATGGGTCCACACGGGCCGGGGCCGGGATTTGATCCCTGGTCCCCGGGGCTGCAAAGCGAGCACTTAACCCACTGAGCCATCCTGGCTTCCCCAGCAATCGCCTCTTGAATTACCTACTGCTGCAGACAAGCAAGAGGGTGGCGGTTCTGATCATCGATAGCTCAAGAAGCCTGGCTCTGACTTGATAAAGTAAATGGAACTTCCTCTTTCATCACACTAGTAGTTTTACTGCTTGCATTGATTAGCATAGAGCCTTATGATAAAATAAACAATCTGCATTCAGTTTTTTACAAAAAATTAAAAAGAGGACAAAAATTGACATTTATATTAAAACAACAGGACAGTTGGGAACTATGAAAAAAAAATGGTACTATCCTGTTTAAAATGGTATGGATGGTCAGCCTAACTCTCACCTGCCCTGGTCACTGCACTCCCTATTCCCCTTATCCTGGTTTATTTTCTCCATAGCACTGATTGCTACCTGATGTATTACATATTCATTTGTTCTCATTTTCTGCCTTCTCCCTCCCCATAAGCATGCAAGTTCCATACCGGCAGGAACTCTGTTTTGGTTCACTATTTTAACTTCAATGACTAGATTATTGCCTAACATGTAATAGGTGTTTAATAAATATTTGTGAAATAAATTAATTAATCTATTCTGTCCTTCCTCTTAATCTATAAACTCACTATAAAAATAAATTGTATCATTTTCTTCTTTGTGGTCCTAGTACCTAGCAAGTATCCTGAACATGGCAAGTGTTCAAATAATGTTTGCTATAATTAGGATATAATCATGGCTTTGAAAATCTTCAATTTGTACCAGGTCCTGGTGTTCTACTGGTATTCTATACTCTTCTAAGGTGCCAAAGTTCTCTGGTTTAAAACCTGTAGCATTATGAATGTCTTGTGGCATTATAAATGACTAGTCTATAGGGTATCACCATGGTTGCTACAACTGACAAGAGATTCTGATCATGTAGAAGCAAAAATGGAGAGTACAAGCCTAGTCATTTCATGGTCAGTTGGCTTTACTGTGTCCTGCCATCCTTTCTCTGGTCTTCATTCCTTATTCTAGTGAGTTTTGCTAAAGCAAATGGCTATAAACAGAATCAATCAAAGATAGGAAAGCAAAACTCTCTGTTGCTGGATTACAAAGGATTTGGTCTGATGGTCAGTAATATTATCATATAGAAAAGACTGTACATTATCCTATGTCAAGACTGTTTTTAAAAATTAAAAAGTCCTACAAGTAGTAACTGATGGGAAAATAAAAGAGTTACGGTAAATGCCACCTCCACCCCCCTCAAATTTAAAAGTCCTTACCTCAGTGAGAAGAACATTTATGAACCTAGTAGCTAAAACAAAAGAAATTGCAAAAGGCAAAAATCCAAGAATAAAGATTTTTTTTCTCCACAGTTTTTTCTCTTTCATTAAATTAAAAATAACAATAAATCAAATAAAATATTACTCAGATATCTGATTTTGGCTCTTAATCTAATACAGAAAAAAAAAGGCAGAAGATGAAAGGACAAACAAAATAAGAGAGCCAGACATACAAAACAGAATTAATATCCATAGCAGACTTTTTAGCAGCCAAACACACACCAACAGGAAGAGGACAAAGGCATTTCCCTGGGGCCAAGAAAACAAAACCACATTTGATTGCTGACAGGTGTTCTTTGCCAATCGAAAAAAAGTGGCAGGCTGGTATCAAATAGTGAATGTTACACAAACAGTGTGGTAAAAGGGAGATAATTAAGAAAACCCAGGGGATGCTGGGATGGCTCCATGGGTTAAGCACTCACTTTGCAACCCCGGGATCCGAGGATCAAATCCTGGTCCCAGCCCATGAGAACCCATATGCTGAACTGGGGTGTGTCCCCAGTTCATTTCTTGCCAGTGCACATGCAGGAGGCTCCCAGCCCAGTTCCTGCCCTGCACAGGCCTGTGCTCACCTGTGGAGTAAAACTATGTCAAAAACTAATGATGTACAACTATGGAAACTGCTCTGGGCTCTCCTCCTACACTCTGTCTCTCTCTCTGTCTGTCTCTCTGTCAAAAAACAATAAAAATAAATCTTTAAAAAAGGAAACCCAGCAGTATCATTCTAAGTCACTAGTATGAGAAAAACAGCCTACAATTTTCTCACTGGCACACACCCCAGAATCAAAACTAATATGTCCTTTCCCACATCTCTCACCCTTCCCCATTCTTGTCTTCCTTTTTTTGAGTTTGTATTATAACCTATTCAATTTTGACATCCTCAATATTTCAATGAGAAAAAAATAAGTCAACAGCAGTTTATAAATTTACTACCAGATACATCCATAATGTGAAGTGGCAAAGTATGTCTAAGGTTATTCTAAGATTATACTGAGGCAGTAACATCCATTCTAAGAGAGTTTAAACATGCCACCTCACCCCAGTACTCAAGCTCTCCTAGTCCTATCAGTCTACCTGGCTTCTGTGACCCATTTTAGCTCTACTGTGCAATCCTCTGCACATTAAAGGTGTGAGAAAAGTGAGAGAGGGTTATCAGCTCCATGGCAATTGAGGAGGGGATGGGAGAGGGGGAGGCAGAGAAAGTGTGAACCATGGTTCAAGATCTCACAATAAACTGCAGTGTGTCACATCATGGCAATAACCTCCCTTCTGAGGATGCTTCCTTCTTCCAACTTACTGACTATGTTCTATGCTATCAGCGTGTACATGGCTCACTTGAGACAGACTGGAATCAGAAAAGCAAATGGAATTCTTCCTACACAGGATGAAGTAGTATAAGGAATGAGAGGCAGAAGGATGCAGAGATAGTTCCTCAGGGGTAGGAAACCCCTTGACAGCCCATGACAACCAAATGTCAAGATCTTAAATCCAGCAGGAAGGGAAGAAAAAACATTCCACATTTTACTTCTTTTCCTAATACTTCCCTCTTTATTGATTCCTGCAGCTTCCAGGAACTAGGATTATCATGGCCCAAAGGTAAGAAGCCTTGGTCCTGATTTGCTAAATGAATCTAGACTGCTTTAAAGTGAAAGAAGGGAAGAGAGTTATCTTTTACTAGGAATGCATATCAGTCACTCACCAACCTGAGTGAGCATAAATCAGAATGATTATCCTGTGGATTGTGCAGAAAAACAACCTTTGAAAAAACAGAGCAAGACAACTGGGTATAGACATCATTTGCACATACATAACTAAGATGGATTCTCTATCACATTAGGGAAGGGTAAATCTGATATTGGTATCTGTGTGTTAACAGGGTTGTTAAAAAAAATAAATTTATAAGTTCTGCTTTTTGGGGAAGTTGGGATGGCACAGAGGGTTAAACGCCTGCTTTGCAGCCCCGGGGACGAAGGATCGAATCCCGGCCCTGACCCATGCACTGAACTGAGGTGTGTTTCCCATGCGGGAGGCCCTCAGTTCAGTTCTCGCCTCCTTGTTGGACCCCTGGCTCAAGGGGGAGTGCCTCCCATGCAGGAGGCCCCCAGCCCAGTTCCTGTCCTGTGCAGCCACTCGGGAATGAAACCATGTTGAAAACTGGTGATGTATAACTATGAAGACTGCTCTGGGCCCTCCCACTTCTCTCTGTCTCTGTCTGGCTCTGTCTCTATCAAGAAGAATAAAAATAAATCTTTAGAAGTTCTGCTTTCATAGTCATTCTTGGGCTTGAAATCACAATTTCAGTGAAGCAGGTTGCCATCCCCCCATTGCCAAATTAAATATTCCAAAGGCTCAAAAAAACTGGAAAAATTACAGAGTACCTACTTATTTAAAAGACAATTAATAATTCATAAATTACTGCCCAGATGAATAAAATGATCACAAAATTCCAGAAAACAAGTAAAGTACAAGAAAATTCAGATAAAACTACAAAGCTTTAAATTTTGCCCAGCACCACTACTACAGTGACTGAAGGATGAGAGTCAAATATGCACAATTCTTTAACTAGTAATCCTTAGCCATCTATCCTCCTCCTATTGCTGGAGGGCAGCATGGTCTTTGAACCCAGACCTTCAGTCCTGGAGTTTCTCCTTTACCCTAAGAACAACCCTTCTAGAAAAACTCCTGCGCCAGCCCTTACTCTCCACACATTAGCTGGTTAGTGAGATGGAGCAGCTTGGCTTCCTGCGTTTATTTGCTCTATGAGGGTAAGGGTGGAGTAGGAGAGAGATGAGAATGACCAAGAAATGTTTGGGGTTCAGGAAACCTTCACGTTTGACTCTTCTTTTCTTCTCCACACTCAGGATGGAAGGTCAAAGGTAGGTAAGACCAAAATCAAATGGAGAAGTAGATTTTGCAACAGAAGTCATCCAGATATGGTGACTGTCAAGAAACCCCCTTCCCACGTCATCCTCTTCTTCTCACTCACACCCACTAGCAGTCACCTCTGTCGGGGTCATAGGACCGACCCATGAAGCCTGTGAGACTGCCTTGGCTAGAGGCCCAAGCCCCATGAGCTCAAATTTGGCCCTGCGAACAATGAATGGTAAGGAAAGGAGACCAGAGGGCAAGAAGGCAGGGCAGAATCGAGAGCAGAAAGACACCAATGGAGGAGGCAGAGCTGAAGGGGGAATGCGCTAGAAAGGCTACGACGGAATCCTGAGAGACACTCAAGCAGAGGAATGCTGGATGGAGAAGAATCCGAAACAGCAATAGCGAGACAGAGGAGAGCAGCGGGCAGGGGCCAGGGCGGTGACTAAGTGAAAACGGCAATGGGCGGGACCCGGGAAAACGCAGAGGGGATCCCGGGGCAGGGGCGGGTGCGGTCGCGAGGGCTCACCGTGTCCTTGGACGAGCCCAGCTTCTTGAGGCCGTCCAGGGGTAGCAGGTCAGCAGAGTCCTTGTGGATGAACTGCACCGCCTGCTTCATCCGGCGCTGCTGCCGCAGCGACGCCGCCTCCCGCATGTCGGTCTCCTTGCGGCCGCTCTCGGTGAGGAGCCCTGAGTAAAACATCGCTGAGGCGCCCGCGACCTAGCGTCCGCCTCGCCTACCGTAAGCCAACAGCCCTCGGCCTCGAGCGCCTCCTGCGCCCCGCGAGTCGCGCACCGCGGTTTTTATAGCCGAGCGTGACGTCACGGGGAGCAGCCAGTGCGCGCGGGGGTGGGCGGAGCCGGACAGCGCCCCCATTCGGCGCGCGGCTTCCAGCGTCCGCTTCCGCTGAGCATCCGCACTTCACCCCGCCTGGGGGGAAGAGCCGACGAGGAATAGTGACACTGGCAGCAGTGACCCGGGGCGCCAAGTGTCCATCGCGGCCGCTTCACCCAACTGCCTGCCTCCCGTGTGGGTGCCGCGCACCCCCGAACCGGGACGAGGTGTGGGGCCCAATGCCGGAGCAGCGTCTCCCACCTCAGCCGTCGCTGCCCCAGGGTTCCTGCTCACCTGTCCACGCAGTGGCGGACCCCGGGATCACGGACAGCTGGGCCATGCCCCGAGTCCCGCCGTCCGCTCTGCTGCTCGGCTTCGTACGTTGCCACCTCTGAGCCCCCTTCCCGAGCCTCCGGGCCCCAAACCCCAGGCTCGGGAGAACGGCAGCGCACTCAGAAGTTGGGATCGCTCAGGTTTTCTCCAACTTCAGGTCGGTCCCCACCCACCAGGCCACGTGACTGGGGAGGGGGCAGCCTCGGCGGGCGGGCCGGAGCTGGCCTTCCGGGGACCCTCCCTCCACCTGGTACCCTCTGCCCCAGGGCCTGGCACCTGCGCTTCCAAAGCGGGAAGCAGGGTCGGGGAAGCCGGTCAGCCTGAGTCTGAAGAGTGGCGAGGGCCCCGGCCTTCGTGGGACTGTGCTGACTGGTGCGAGCCCTACACCGGGTCCTTAGAACACCCGCAGAAAAGCACGTTTTTCTCAGCCGACATTAGGTCTTTCCAGCATGTTTTTGGAAGCAATCGGAACCCGGTTTTCTTCGTGAATCTGTCATACTCCCAAGCCATTCTAATGGGGCATCCTAGGTTCTGGCCTCAAGGTTGTGACTGAGTGCAGCCCACCTTCCTACCCTAGGAAAAATCCACCAGCCCATCTCGCAGGAGCAGCCACAAAGTAGAAAGATCTACTCTCTGTAGAGAACTAACAATAAAAGTACCATATTTTGCCATGTATAATGCACTCCCGTGTATAATGACTGTGCACCCACGTTTCTGTCCCAAACTGTCAAGGAAAAAATCTTTAGTTTTGATTTTTTTATTTAAATTCTTATTTGTTTATATTTAGGTATTTGTTTTTTGTATCATAAAGGATTTTTAGCATTTATTTTTTAATTAGTACAAGAAATTTTACGTAACAAATAATTACAAAATACAAGAACAGATACAAGGTATACAGAATTAGTACTACCTATGTATAATGCACATCCTTATTTTTCTCTCACAAATTTGGGTAAAAAAGTACTCATTATACATGGCAAAATCAGTAACAATAACATTTACTAAGCCTTTTACCATGTGCCAAGTATTGGAATAAATACTTAAAATGCCAATATTCAAAGGAGCTCATTGAATCTTGGTAACAGTTTATGAAGTAGTACCTATTATCACTACCCCCATTTACAGGCAAATACCTGAGAACTAACTGGTCTCCTGATTGTGCCTTGGTACCTTCCCAATTCCTTGTTTGCCACTGCCAGAGTAATCTTTTCAAGTTCATCTTCCTGCTTAGAGTACCTCAAAAGGCTACCTATTGCTCTTAAGATAAAGCCCACATTCTTGCATGGTGTAACCCCCACCTGCTTCTCTACTGTGTTCTTAAGCCTCATTAGCCTTCGTTTAGTTCCTCGGAGGAGCTGTTCTCCCTCTTGCTAAATGTTCTACCCTTAAATATCCTGTTGCCTCTGCATGGAAAGCCCCTCCTATTCTGTTCAGTAAATAGGCATATCTCAACTTCATTATTGTTCCTTCCGAAACTCAGCTCCATTACCATTTCTTTAGGAAAGCCTTCTCTGACCTCTCATGGGTGAATTCTCCATAATGATATATTATGCATCTCTCCTGGACATTTCACCTTTTTTGGTGGTGGTGGTGGTATTTGTTATTTGATTAACATTTAATCTCATTCATTGATTGTAAGCCCCAAGAAGGTAACTGAATCCATTTTTTTTTTCTTATCATTGAATCCCTAGCACATAGAATTTTCTCAATGAATACTGAGTATAGGTATGTCAAGAAATTAAAGTCTTGCCCAAGGAAAGCAACTAGTAGAGATGGGCTTTTAAACCCAGGACTGACTGTCCCCAGAGCTGCAGTGGACCTCCCACACCTGAAAGGGCTGGGCTTGACCTCATGAACCTGCTTTTTTCCCCCTCAATTCCTGTCTTCAACAATTGCCCTAGATTCAGAGCTCACAGACTGCTTGTGGGAAAATAAATCCAGAAGGCCAGAATGCTGCTCACCTAGCTTCAAGGATCCTCTTCCCTCCCCCTTCCCCATACAGCATGGGGAGCAGGGCCTCCTGGAGGGGAAAGTGAGGAGGGGGGTGGGATTGCAGCTCATCTGGTTACCTGGCACTCTTTCAGCAGCGAACAACAGTGGCTGCCCTGGCCCATTCTGTCCTGTCACCTGGATCCCTGCCTGGTCACTCCTCCAGGCGTAAGTCTCCCAGGGAATAGTGAAAGACAGCCTTACCTTGTCTCTCTACGACAGGTGCCTCTGAGCTGGGCAAAGCATCAGGACAGGCTGAACAGTAAGGGCCCCTGGGGCTCCGGCTAGGACTACTCTCCTTTGGGAGGAAGCCAGCTGGGCAGATTCTAACGCCCCACTCTTCAGGCAGCTCAGCTCAGTCTTTCAGCCTTTCTTGCTGAAGATGACCCAAAGGAAGAAAGGGGCTCCTTTCATCATTAGACCACCCCCCACACACACACACACACACCTGCCCAGGGAGCCCCAGGAAGCTGAATCTCTCTGGCTAAACTGGAATTTGTCCATACCAAGTGTTGCAGAAAAATAAACAGGACCTTGGCTGGAGCTGGGAATCTTTTTTGTGAATGCAGAGCTCTTTACCATCGTGGGATTTGTCTCCTGCAATTGTATCTATGACCACACAACCAGTTGGTTCCCTTGTCTGTCAGACATCTTCCTCAGCCAGACCAATACCATCACTGCCCTTAAGCTTGGGTCAGTGTGGTGAGGCCAACCCAGGGCCCTGCACAAACACTATGAGTTTCTGCAAACTGGCTGCTCCATTTGAAGAGCATCGCCTCTGGGCAGTTTATCCAGTTTGCTCAAATGACTGAGCAAATCACTTCCTACGTCTGTGCTTCAGTTTTCATTTCTGTAAAATGGATACATTGAGATTGCATATTAAGTTGGGCTTTGTAAACTGGAGAGCTGTCCCAACAGAAAAGATTATAAGTTCTCTATACAGCCAACCTTCCCTGTCCCATTGATACATCTGGGAAGAAGTATAATATAGTTGCTAAAAGCATAGGTTTTGTAATCTAATATACTAGGTTTGAATCTGCTCTGCCACTTACTAGCTATGTGATTAGTAAGTAATCCCATCACTCTAAGTTTCAGTTCCTTATCTAGAAAATGATGCCAGTAACGTATCTACCTTTCAGGGCTGCTGTCAGAATTAAATGAAATAATATGCATAGCACATCATGACACATAGTAAGGGCTCAGCAGAAGGTAGCTACCATCATTGCCAGGAACAGCTTCAGGAGAAAACCTGTAGGTTGCTGAGCCTCAGTGGGCCCTTGTCTGTGCTTCCTCCAAGCCTCCTACAGAGCTATAGGCAATTCGAGTCAGACCTGAGCGTCTTTAACCTGCCGTCCACTGCCCCTTGGAGCAGAGGCCTCCAGAGGTAGGGGCTGATCAGCTCTGTCCCACTCCCTGGTGCCTCTAGATTCTGAGTTTACCATGTCACATGGCTGTTTTAAAGTCTTCTACATCCTTTCTCGCTGTTGTAGAGGATCTGTCCTTGAAAATTGTACTAGACAAGCTGGCACTGTTTGAGTTAGAATTTTATTCGTGTTGTTCTTATTATAAGTAACAGAAGCCCACTTGAAAACTTCTCAAGCCAAAATGCAAACTTTTGGGTCCCTTTAATTAAAAAGTGAAGGAGTTTCAGGCATGGCTGGATCAAAGGGCTCAAATAACATTATCACTGTGTTGTCAGCTCTGAGTTGATGCCAAGGTAGGCAGGCTCATCCTGTCTCATAGCTGTCAGCAGCTCCAAGCCTACAATCTATTCTCCTAGCAACCTTCCTTTGGGTCTTCAGCTAACAGGGAGGCCTTTGAGAATGGGACACATAGGGATACCGGGATGGCTCAGCGGGCTGAACGCTCATTTGCAGCCCTGGGATCGGAGGATCGAATTCTGGCCCCAGCCCTTGCTGACCCATAATAAGCTAAACTGGGGTGCGCCTCCATTTTGGTTCTCACCGGGGCATACTTCCCATGTGCGAGGCCCCCGGCTTGTGGGGACACACCTCCCATGCAACCCCCGGCGGGTTCCTGCCCTGCACAGCCCTACGCCCACCTGTGAAATTAAACTATGTAGAAAACTGATGACATGCAACTATGGAGACTGCTCTGGGCCCTCCCCCTTCTCTCTGTCTCTCTGTCTCTCTATCTCTCTCTCAAAAACAATAAAAATCAATCTTTTTTTTTTTAAGAGAGAAAATGGAATACATGATTAGTGCCAGAGCTGAGAGGCCAGAAAAGTAGATGAGAAAAGCAGAGGAGAATGGGGAGATGGCAAGTTTTCATCCCCCTCTCTTCCCTTCCCACCCATGCATATTGTGCTCTGACTTTGCCCTTGGGCACACACCCAGGAAATAAGGGACACTGCCTAGACCCTCTTTGCTCACCACCTTCATCCTTGTAGCTACAGAGTCCCTTCCTCCTCTAGTGCCCTCACCATCACTCCCAACTCTCCCTGGCAGGAAGATTCTTCAAAGAGCTGTCTGCTACAGGTGCCATATGTGTGCCAGGATCTCTGGCTACATGGATGCCTACAACTTGGCACCCACCCTTGAAAACTGTGTCAACTTTGGCAGGTTAAAGCAAAGATGAGATATTTCTGTCTTCTTCCTTCAGAGTGATTCTCAGTATCACCACGGCCTCATAAAACAGGGCTGATGTTAGCCTTGCTGGTATTTTCTAAAGTTTTGATCCATTCCTGTCAGTAATGACTTTGTTTCACTTCCTGGGATGAGGACAGGATATGACCTCAAATCAAACAGCAAAGAGAGAAAGGAGGAAAAACAATCTCAGTACCTGAAGCAACAGTGTCTGTTGGAAAGAGAAAAGTCTAGTCTTGGCTTTGAATTCTGGTTCTCCCCTTCCTTGTATGGTACCTTGGCCAAGTTACTGCAACTCTCTGAGCCTGTTCACCCATCTGGCAGGACTCTGTGTGGTTTAAATAAGATAATATGCAAAGCAGAGAGCCTATCACAAAGTGAGCCCTCAATAAATATGCATCCTCTTCCTGTTTCCTTCCCATTTCCAAGATAGGTAGAGAACCTGGAGAAAGACCCACCCTCCAGAGGCCAGTGGAGAGCTCTTCTGTCAGGAAGCAGAACTCCAAAAATGGCAAGTCTCTCAGAATGCTTTGCAACCCTGAGTACTGCCTCCTGGTCTCAGTAGTTGGATTTTGCTTGAAACATCAAACCTGAGATGAGCATTTCTGGAGAATGCATGATTCTGAGCTCAGCAAGATATACTGCCATCTTCACACATCAGGGGTGGAGGGTTGGAAATAGGGAGGATGAATGATTGACAGATGTGTGTGCGCGCGCATGCATAGGGAAGATGAAGCATTGACAGTGTGTGTGCGTGTGCGTGTGCATGTGTGCGTGTGCGCTGTTTCTGACCTGAGAGAAACAGTCTTAGGAGAATAGAAAAGTGCATTTCACCTTCCCAGCTCAGGAAGACAGGACTTTCAGAAGGTCTTGTGTGGGAACTCAAATCAGGCATTGTGCCTTTCACACCTGCTTTAAGCTCTAACTCTTCTGTTCCTAGAACACATCCCACTATAAAGTCTGTAACTAAAGGACTTTCTGTTTCAGTGAAATGGGAAAACAACTTGCAAAGTTTGAACCCGTTTAAAAATGTATCTTGGATTTACCTTCCCAAGTCTCAGAGGGAGAAAATGATGATAATAGCTAACATTTATTGAGCCCTTACTATATTCCAGGCAATGTTCTAAGAGTTTTCCATGTGTGTGAACTCATTTAATCTCACAACCCTATCCAGTAGGTACTAGAATTATCTATATTTACTATAGGAAGAAACTGAGACAGAGAAGTTATTTGTGTAACGTTACGTGGCTATTAAGTGGCAGAGCTGTGACATAAATTCAGCTATTGCAGAGAATATAAGGGGAGTCTAGGGGAAAATGAGCATTATAAAACACAAATCTTAGCAATATCTTTCATTAAGATGAACAGAGAAAATTCACTCTTAGAAAAATGTTATATATTAGGAATGCTGGGAGGGAGCTTTTGGGTGGGTGATGCTGCTTGAGTCATCTCAGTTCCTCATTGAAAGTGCTGTGCGAGGGTTTACCAGGCTTCTTTTACTTATACCCACACCACCCAAAACTCCAGCTTAGGTACGTGGTGTGGCTGCTAAAAGCTTCCTTCGTCAAGCCACCTAGATCTGATATCACGGTTTCAGGCACATATCCTTGTTCTGCTGCCATTACTATCTTGCCAAATTATCCACAGTTTGGTATGATTAACAGGCATCATATACATGCAACTTCACTGGCACCATGTGACGACGAGCAGTTTGTGGTCATGCACAGTGAATTACCCACAAAGCTGCAGAGGACTGATCCCACAGGCCTGATGTGTGCCAAGATCCCCACAAGCTTACACTCTTTACTGCCACACTCTTCTGCTAGCCGTGGCCACGTCAGTCACACATCACTGGGTTCTGTCCTCCCTGGGGCATCAGTTCCATTTCCTGCTCAAGAACTTTTAATTAATTAAAAGTTAATTTATTTTCAACTACAAAGTGTATATAATAAGGCAAAGCAAGCACCAAGCTTAGACTAGAGGTAGGTTTGTATTTCTGCTTTTTGAACAGTGTAGGGAAAAGACAGAAAACTCCAAACTATGCCTTAAATTTATCCTTCAGTTCTTGGAGAGAATATAGGGTCAGAGGTGTATGGTAACATTTAAGAAATACACATTGTTGAACATACAAAAGATTACAATTTGGAGTGGGGGAGTGGTGTGTGTGTGTGTGTGTGTGTGTGTGTGTGTGTGTGTGTGTGTGTTTACATGATTCAGAGCATTGATGGTAGTTTGAAAGGACCTAAATCAATGGCTTTCCACCTGGTCATTAGTTATTAGGTCAGGGAGAGGGAATAAAAATCACTAAACAGATATATTCCTAGGGTCTATATGAAATAACACACGATCAATCAGTTGTCAAGCCATAGCCTTGGTCCCCAACCCTCATTGGTAATATTTTGTCTTGATTTTGGGGCATTTAAACTCCAAGGGCATTTAATGCCCACGTCTGAGGGATGACTCAAATACAGTTTAATTCCACATCATAACCACTAGGAGGCGCCTGTTCTAGAAATTGCAGAACGTTCACAAACCTGGAACTTGGGTCAGCTCGGCAGAGAGATGAAATGTCAAGTTCTAACCGGGTGGATAAGGAGCTTTCCAGGGCCAGCCAGTGCTGCCAAGCTTGGTTTGAGGAGCTAGTCCCCTGGAAGGAGCCTGGATTCATGACTCCAGTGATGAGCTCATCCTATCTAAAACAGTAACTCCCTCCGACCACCTACCTCCTCATCCTCTATTCTTCCACTCGTCTTTATTATCTTCATAGGAGTATCACACCTGGCTTTACAACACATGTTTACTTGTTTATTTTCTGTTTCCCTTCACTAGACTCTAAACTCCACAAGGGCAGAGACTTTATAGTTTCACCAGCTCCTAAAATACCTAACACATAGTAAGCCCTTAATAAATATGGTGTGTAAATGAATAAGCAAACACATAACAAAGAATTATGAGTAATTAATATCTGTAGGCACATTCCCCTAATGAGATACTCTGAAAATCAAGCAATGCTGAGTTACTGTCATTGTTTGTAGTAAGTGGGTTTAATTTGTATCCCCTTTATTCAGCTAGAACAACCTGCCTGTGAATTAGAGTGGTTTCATTTTCTAAATCTATTTTGCTCCTAGTGTGTTCTCTGGAAAGTGATCCATGCTGAATAGTTATGTCTTTGTTGAGCAGCTTTGCTGGGCTATTAGGCTCCTGAGGGTGGTCTGCAGGCTGATCAAGACTGCCAGAGGGAGAAGGATGCGCAGGGTACCATTAATATTCAGGACATCCCTGAGCTGGGCTCACAAGCCCCTGGAGTAGCTGTCACAGAAAGGAAACCTCACCAAGGCTTCTCATTTCATGTGGGTGGGCCTCAACTGGACACACCCAGGACATGGATTCAGAGGATGGCTTGCCTAGCGAGAAGGCCATAGGTAACAAGGCACCCTCGACTCGGTGAGGAACTGCTTTACTCCAGCCTCATCTATAACACATTTGCCTCCCAAATACAGGCTGAGAGTGATACAGACTTAGGTAAGGTTCTCAGGACCCATCCTGCTGTGTGAAAGGAAGCAGACATGCTGACAGGCCTAGTAAAAGGCATCTCGCCTGTGTTGAGAACAGTGAGGCTGGGCCTGGTGTGAGCCCCTGGGTTTCCCAGAGGTTTGCAGCAGAAAACAACCCTGGTGCATCCCCTCAAGACCCACCTGAGGGCAAGCAAGTCCTTGCTTTGTGTGGTACAGCTGCTACCTTTCCCAAGTTACCACATAATTTTACAAGCAACTGCAAACCTAATTTGAGTGAGTGCCTACAGACAACACACTCAGTGACTCAGAGGAAGCAATTTTCCAGTCAAGATAATCATCTGTTAGTGTGAAAAGTCAAGCACTTCTATTAGCATTGCAAATTCAAGGGAGAGGTTGCTAAATCCATGAATGTAGCACTTTAGCAAATGGCTCAAGAACAATATCCACAGCTGGATAGAAGGACTTGTCCAGATTCTACTCCCATAGAACTAGCTCTCTTGAAGGGAAGGTGAAACTCAGCTCTGAGTTCTTCCTGTTTACTTAATAAGCAGCTCCTCTTAAGTCCTGGTCCCTGTGCTCACACAAGGAATCCCAGAATTCAGAACTCTCTGGTCTTCTTTTATCTACATACTTTTCCCAGGTGACCTCAACCAGTTTCATGTCCTTATTCTATGACATTAAAATTCACATTCTAGCCCTAACCCCTCCAGGGACTTGATAGAAGCAGTTGCCTATTTGAATTCTCCATTTGGAAAACTAGTAGGCACCTCATACTTAGAATGGCCAAAATTGAACTACTGATCTTCTCTTTTTTCCCAATGTCTTATTATTACATAAGTAATCACCCCAAACCCTAGTGACTTAAAATGATAGTAAATTGTTCATTGTTCACAAGTGTGTAATTTTGGCTTAACAGGAACTTCTCCATGGAGCATCAGCTGGGGAAGCTTGACTGGAGAATCCATTCCTAAGATGGCTCACCTACATAGCTGGCAAGATCTGCTAGCTGTCACCTGGAAGCTCAGGTGGGTTGTGTTGGGGGTGGGGGGGGGCTCGGTTCTTCTCCACATGGCCTCTCCACAAGGTCAACAAGGTGCTGTGGCTTCCTCAAGGTATGGTGACTTAGTTCCCAGTGTGAGTTTCCCAAAAAGAAGTAGAAATTGCCACGGTCTTAAGTCCTGGGCTCAGAAACTAGTAAGATGTTACTTCTGCCATATAATATTGGTCAAGCAGTCACAGAGCCCAGATTCAAGGGAAGGCTGAAAAGGCCCCCAACTTTCCATGGAAAGAACATCAAAGAATTTGCAGACATACTTTAAAACTGTTCCACTCTTCTTCAGTCTTCCCCACCTGTCAGTTGCTCAGGCAACTATGAGTCATCTTTGGCTGCTGTCTTTCCCTACCCTTTCCATCCAATCCTTACCAGTAAATTCTGCTGACTCTTCCCTTGAAATGTGCCCAGAATCCTATTCCCTCGGCTCTACTACTACTATTACCTTAACCCAGACAACCTCATTTCCACCTGGGTGACTGCTTGGTTGGTTATAATAGCTTTTGTTAACTGTATAAAGCCAGGAATTATAAAATAAGTTATAAAACAATTTAAACCAGAGACTTCTTGTTTCAAGAACAGAAATGGAAAACCAGCAATCCCAACCATAAGACGCGAAGGAGACAGCCAAGGGGCACAGACAGGAAGAAGCGGTTCTGAAGCTGGGGTGACAAAAGGTGCAGAGACAGACTTTTTTTACTTAAGAAGCCAAGCCAGTACTTTTCCACTAGACCCACCCCCTGATTGGTCCCCTTACCCTATAAAACACTCCCTGGCCCACTTTTTGGGGCTGATGCCATCTTTCGGAGTCAGCCCAGCCATTTTCGGCCGTTTCTAATACCTGCCCATAAAAATGCTCTCCCAACTTCCAAAAGTTACTGATGCCACCTTTAAGCTCAGCCGGCAGAATTTTCCCTTAATAAACCTGCTTGCTTGAACTCTGTGTGGTCCTTCTTCAGCAAACCTAACAAACTGCTCTCTGCATCTATACCTGCTTTCTAAAATTTATTTTCATACAGGAACCAGAGCTAGCTTTTAAAAACATAAATCAGATTATCCCATGCCTCTGCTTAAACCCCTCTAAAACCTTTACAACATATTTAGTATTAAGCCTGAACCTCTTCTGGATTCCAAAGCTTGATGTGCTTGGGCCGCTGGCCTCATCTCTTACCACTTACCTTCTCCCTAGACTGTGCTCCACACACATGCTTGTTTCTGCCTGACAGCTTTTGCACTTGGCTTTCTGCTATCTGGAATGCTCTTTCCCCTGATCTTCTCAAGGCTGACTCCTTCTTGCCATTTAGTTTTGAGTTGAAATGTCATTTCCCCAGAAAGGCCATCCACAATCCTAAAGTAGCCACACAGGCTTCTGTTACATTAACCTATTTTACTTTTCAACATAATGCTTACCACTAGCTGATGCTTTTCGTTGGTGACTTATTTGTTCTTTGTCTCCTCTTTCTAAAGTTCCACCTGGGCAAGAATCTAGTCTGTCTTGTCACTGTGCATCCCTAGGGCCTAGAAGAATGCCTGGCACAGAGCAGGTGTTCAATAAATATTTGATTTAGCAGTGGCAACAGCAGCTCCAGCCAGCCAGCCTTCCAGCAGGACTGAAACGTCAATTAGGGTGGTTGACTAATACAGAGAGGAAGTTTTAGGAGGGCCTTGGTGGCTTGTGTATGTAAAGGGTGTCCCAAAATTCAAGCAAGAAGTAATTTTGATAGAAAACACAGGCTTATAATTAAAAATTGTAAATTATCATTGCTCAACAATGAAAATGCATTGTTCTTTTGTGTAGCACTCCATTTTTAATAACCCTGAACTGTCAGCTGTCACGCTGTCCTTTTCTTTTCTTTGGCAACACTTCACCACACAAATGATGCAAAATTCAAATCTTGCGTGCATTTTGGGACACCCTTTACTAGGAGCACAGCTCTGGCACATGGGTCTGCTCCTGGAGGGTGCTTCCCAGAGACCAGGTTTATGCAACCTTCTTTCAACCTCCAGCATATTCCCATCCCTAGCCTTCTTGTGAAATCATCAATAAAGACTCGCACAGCCATGAGCAGAGAGTTGCTAATGTGCTTGGACAGGATGGCCCGGTTTAGCTCACCCCACCTCCACACTGGCCATGTTATATTACATTTGAATTTTCATCTCATGATTAGTCTCAGAAAGGTAGGCAAGGTTCTGGTGTTACACATTTCAAGTGCTTGTTTTACTGATTATTTTAAAATATGAAAATGTTCAAATTTTTTAAGAGAAATTTTGAAATGGGTGTTTAGGACCCATCCAAATAAAGAAGAAAAGTTTGGTTAGGTTTTTTGTTTTTTTTGTTTTGTTTTTTAAATCAATGTTGTTTATAGGTTAAAAGCACAAAACCACCAAGGTGAAAAGCAAGTTCAACAATAATGAAATAGTTTTCACTTTCTTTGAAAATATTTGTTAATAATTTTTTGGTACTTTGGTATATGGTGTGTACAGTTTGTTACTGTAATAAAACACTATGCTTGTGTGTAGTCAGTCAACTATTAGGGAAATGGCAGCTTGTTTGATGGGATCCTTTTTTAATCACTGTAATGAGATTTCTGACTATGGATTTAAATTTTTTTTAATTTAATAACATTGAAAATTCAAGTTCCTGTGAAAGAAAATGATTGCGAGACCCTGCTATGCTAACACAATTCTCCAGTACTTAGAGGCTAAGATTTGCATAGCTGCTTCTGGCAGTGGTGTGACCATTAAGAGAGGGAGACCACCCTTGGCAGTGCTGTTCATGTCCCTGGAGCTGAGTGGGAAAGGAAGGCAAACGTGAAAGGCTGACCCACACCACATCCCACATGGACCTCAGACATCTGTGGTGGGAAGCCCACTGTGGAAACTAGAGTCTTGTTAGTATTGACTCAGGACTTGTGAAATTCCCTTTACATGAAGGTAGATGATTCTCATCTACCAAGGAGATCATGTCCAACATGCACTCTCTAAGCAGAGTGTCTAAAGGCAAAGCTGGTGCTATAACCTGCCCTGTGCATTTGCTACATGATGGAAGTTGATTACGAGGAAGGTCATTAATTGGCCTACATTATATCTGAGGAAGTGCTTAGTTGTATCTTTTTATCTTTAATTCTTTCTGCTTTAAGTGTATTTTAATTATCAATGCTTAGAACTCAAGCTCCTGAGATCAAGCTTAGGTCACACAGACTGGAGGAGAAGGCTGTGGAGAAATAGAGTCCTCCCAGGTCTCAGGTATGTGGCTAAAGTCTAGAGGATCTTCCCCTCCTCCCTCCTTTCCTGCCCTCCCCGGTCAGAGCAGAAACCTGGGTGCAGGGGGCACCTTTAGGGAAGGCTAAGCTGGAGGATGCTGAAGTTTCAGACAAGACAGCCCTGTCTGGGGCCTCCTTTCCACCATAGGCTACTTGAGGAGGAGTGAGAACCAGGAAGGACAGGTAGGTGAGTCTCACCTGAGCTGACTGAGGTCCATCTCAGCCAGCCCTTGATGTATCCAAGACATCTGCCCACAGCAATGAGAAGTGGGTGTGACTCAAAGTCATTCTCAGTCCACAGTCACAATGCTGGGAAAGAAAAACCAAGTTCAATTTACCAAAATATCTGTATTATCTATAAAAATTGAACTCTAACAAATCACTGATACAGGAGGCAGCAATATCCAACTATGGCTTCCGCAGCCAGCTGTGTCCCACCAGCGCACAGGCAGAAAGAACATGGCACTGAGTGGCATGTGGGCAGACTCATTTGTAAGGCCTCAAAAACCTGGACACTTTAGAACGTAGCAATCGGATGAAAGATCTTGGAAACATCTCCCGGGACTCCTGGGCAGTGTACTTGAAATAGTTCTGGGGGTGGGCCAAGACATCAAATAGCGCCTTGATCAGTTTCTTATCCTAAAAATGAACAGAATCTTTGTTACTGGGCCCAAATATTTAAACATTCGACATTTTGCCAATAGAACTCTAATGACCCAGTATTCAGTTGATTAGCTGACAAACACCTTGTGAAAATGGCTTCCTCTGAGTTTTTCCCCCAGTTTTTATTTTTCTAATTATCAACCCAAAAAGCCTGTATTATTTTTATAAAAAAACGATTTAATATATAAAAATCTGTTTTCTTTTTCTAAACCAGATGAGATGCAACACTGGATATGGGGAATATTTATTGGGTTAGGGATATGGAAAGTGTTTATTGATAAATAACTTAGCAATTATTACTTATCTAAAATTTGGTGAGCTTCACACTTGAAGGATAAAGGAGCCAGGGATCTTCAACTATTCGGAGAGTGAACATGAAAACACAATGTGCTGCTAGGTTGGATTTATGATAAGTTTCCTACTGCTCCTCCACACATTTCCAAATTAAAAAATACAACTTCACTTGGCCGCACTAAAGACAGCCTTGTGGATTTAAAATAATAATAATAATAATAATAATAATAATTCTAGGGGAAGCCGGGATGGCTCAGTGGGTTAAGCACTCACTTTGCAGTGCCGGGGACCCAGGATCGAATCCCGGCCCTGGCCCGTGCGGACCCATCTGCTGAACTGGGGCGTGCCCCCAGTTCAGTTCTCTCTCTGTCAAAAACAATAAATGATAATAATAATAATAATTCTGAAGATATAAAACTGAGCTCAGCCCAGAGCAGGTTAGGTGTCTATATGGAGCAAGAAGGAAACCTTTCTCTGACGGTGCTTGGGGAGCTCCTTACATGAGTTCTGGGTCCACCTTAGGTACATACTCACCTTAAGTATTTCCTGATGGTTCTCAGAGGCATAGAGCCTCCCATCTCGAACTATGTCTTCAATGAGTTCCTGGTAATCTTCTGTTGGAATAAAGGACATACTTTGTATTCATATGGTTTAATTATTTCCAAACTCACTCTTATTTTTTGTAAGGTTCTGAGAAATGCCTCTCTGTGGCTGCTATCAGAACAATGACCATTCTAATACCAAAAAGGAAAACATAAGAGAACTTCCACAGACTCACCACCACATCCCCTCACCTACCAGCATCTGCACCCATCTTTCCTGTTCCATCTTCCCTCAGGTAAAATTTTTGTGCTTCAATCAAGGTCCATCCCTCCACTTTGCTCACTGGCTACATCTTCTCTTACTAAATCAAGAGCATTGTTCCAGTAATTCTGCCCATTCCATCCTCTATGATAAAAATTTCTTTCTTTGCTAGTCATTTCCATCAGCATACAATAAGCTGTTATATCTCCAATTCAACAACAAAGTCCCCCACTTGACCTCATTTCTTCCTCAAGCTTCCATCCTACTTCTCTGCTCCCCTTTGCAGTAAAACTCCTTGAAAGAATTATCAACACACACAGTCTCTGACTCTTCTCCTTTCTTTCTCTTCTAAATCCAGCCCAGTCAGCTTTGGCCTCTACCAACTGCCCAAAAAGTGTTTCTCAAAGTCACCAGTGACTTTCATGTTGCAAAACCCCAAATGTCAACTTTCAGTCCTCATCCCCCTAGATGCGTCAGTAACATGTGACCTGACCAGTCACCCCTCCTCCTTGATCCACTTCTTCATTCAGCTGCCAGGACACCATGCTCTTTGGTTTTCCTCCTACTCCACTAGTTCTGCATCTGAGCCTCTGTTGCTTTGCCTCCTGCTTTTCCTCATGCTCTTCCTGACCCATTTAACCATAGAAGGGTCCCAGAGCTTAGTGCTTGGTTGCTAGCTCTCTTCTGCCTATAAGAGGTCTGACAATTAAGTTCACAAACTCATCCTAGAAAATGTGCTAGATTCCTCATTAGTAAATATCACTATGGTCACCTTTGAAGTACTCCCCTTGGGAAGCTATGCACTGACACCAGCGCCTAGTCCACCCTTCAAAGCAATTTTGAAATGCTTTTTCTGGAATGGACATCAGAGCCATCATCATATTACCCTTGATGTCCTGAATGTCATCAAAATGTCTCCCTTTCAATATTTCCTTTATCTTCCAGTAAAGAAAAAAGTCATCAGGGGCCATATCAGGTGAGCAGGGACAGTGTTCCAATACAGTTATTTGTTTACTGGCTAAAAACTCCCTCACAGATAGTGCCATGTGACCTGGTGCATTGTCAGGATGCAAGAGCCATGAGTTGTTGGCAAAAAAGTTCAGGTCGTTTTGTCTAACTTTTTCTTTTCATGCAGCCTTTTCAGCACTTACAAATAGTCAACTTGCTTGACTGTCCAGTTGGTACAAATTCGTAATGAACAATCTCTCTGATATCAAAAAAGGTTAGTGGGGAAAGCTGGGATGACTCAGCGGGTTAAGCGCTCACTTTGCAGCCCCAGAGAACGAGGACAGAATCCTGGCACTGGCCCATGTAGACCCATATGCTGAATTGGGGTGCGCCCCCAATTCAGTTCTTACCGGGGCTTATGCGGGAGGTTCCTGCCCTGCACAGCCCCATGCCCACCTGTGGAGTGAAACTATATGGAAAACTAATGCTGTCAACTATGGAGACTGCTCTGGGCCCTCCTCCTTCTCTCTGTCTCTGTCTCTGTCAAAAAACAATAAAAATAAATCTTAAAAAAAAAAAGGTTAGCAACATTGTTTTGACTCTTTATTTGGACTGACGGGTGTCTTTTGGTTGTGAATAATTGGCTGACTTCCATTGTGCATTTGGACACATTTTTCAGGGTCGTATTGGCACACGTATGTTTCATCACCAGTGATAACACAGCCCAAAACATCATCTTGCCTCTCCAAAAGGTCTTGGCAAACTTGGCCTCTCCTTTTCTTTTGTTCATCAGTGAGCTGCTTCAGGACCTTTTTTTTTTTTTTTTAATTATTTATTTATTTTTGACAGAGAGGGAGAGAGAGAGAGAGAAAGAGAAAGAGAGAGAGAGAGAGAGAGAGAGAGAGAGAGAGAGAGAGAGAGAGATTGAGAGAGATTGAGAGAGAACTGAACTAGGGGAGCTCCCAGTTCAGCATATGGTTCCGCACGGGCCGGGCCGGGATTCGATCCTCGGTCCCCGGCGCTGCAAAGTGAGCACCTAACCCACTGAGCCATCCTGGCTTCCCCTTCAGGACCATTTTTGCACACACCTTTCTCATGCCAAGATTTTCAGTGAAGATTTTCCTAACTGTTTCTCTATGGATGTTGACTTGGTCTGCTATGCTTCTCATAGTCAGCTGATGATTTTGATGTACAGTTCGATGAATTTTTGCAATGCTTTCATCAGTTCTGCTTATTACTGGCCACCCTGAACTTTTTTCATCAGTGACATTCTCTCCCCTTAGAAAAATGTTTAATCCATTTGCACACTGCCGTTTTCTGCATGGCATTATCCCCATCAACTTGGACTAACTTGTCCCTGATTTCACTTCCACACTTGCCAAGTTGAACAAGAAATTTAATGGTTGTTCATTGTTCTAATTGAAGCTCCGACAGCACACAAAAACACACAATGATGAATGCCACTCAGCAAGACACTGCCACACATCGACACGAACACAGCTGTGAGACACTTATATACCAAGGTTATGAAACCCTACTGAGTTGTCTGTACAGTGCTGCCAACATAAGCACATGGTGACAAATTCACAAACTTAACTGTCAGACCTCATACTTGTTCTCTAGTGAAATCATCCAAACTCATGGCTTTTCTCTCTTCACTTTTCTCCCTTCTCTCCTCCTCCTCCTTTTTTTCTCTCTGTTCTTGTAGTATGTAAAACAATCAAGCTTCGTATGGACCAAGAAAAACTATCCTCTCGAGTTTTGTTTTGGTTTTTTGTTGTTGTTGTTGTTGTTTTGAATAGAGTTCGGGGTGGGAAGTATTCAGCTGGTTGGAGAGAGAAGAAAGCTATGTTCATTTTCTCATTAATAATTTTGGGTCCTGACATGCACCTTAAACACAAAGCACACAGTGTAAGACTTCTCCAAATGTACCCTCACCCCTTTCAAAGTATAGCCTATTTCCTATAGTCACAATTCAAACCAAGCATATGCAAAACAATCTTTTTCAAATTCCAGGATGTAAAAAATGCCCCTTTGTATACATATTATGTGCAACAAATCATAAGAACATCAATGAAACTGTATGAGAAGATTTCTTGAAAGAGTTACCCCTACTCAGCGATCGCCACTGAGCTGATCAGACTTTATTCATTTGCGCTCCTCATTCCACTTTCTGGGCAACCATGTTTTACAAACCCAATATAGTTGAGACTGATAAATTCAGTAAGTCAAAACTGAAGAAGACAGAAACACAAGACAAAAATCCACTGCCTTCAAAAAGAAACAATTGAAGAGGAGAAGCAAGCAAGCGAATCCTCATGAGGCATGCCCCACCAAAATGCACTATACATTCCACAAGCACTGCCTTCTTATTTTACTTCTTTTAGCTGTTCAACTTTGTTTTTGTTTTTTAACATTTATTTTTATTGTTTTTGACAGAGAGAGAGAGAGAGAGAGAGAGAGAGAGAGAGAGAGAGAGAGAGAGAGAGAGAGAGATACAGAGACAGAGAGAAGGGGGAGAGCCCCGAAGAGTCTCCATAGTTGTACACCATTGGTTTTTCCACATAATTTCATTCCACAGGTGGGCGCGAGGCTGCACGGGGCAGGAACTGGGCCAGGGTCTCACCCCAGTGAGGACTGAACTGGGGACACTCCCCAGTTCAGCATATGGGTCAGCACGGCCGGGGTCAGGATTCAATCCTGTCCCCGGGGCTGCAAAGTGAACGCTTAACCCACTGAGCCATCCCGGCTTCCCCCTGTTCAACTTTGTAAGATGCAAAGAGGTTGGATCAAATTTAAAATGACTGTGCTGCCCCTTGCACATCAGAACTACTGACAGCGAAGGCCGCCGCTGCCTCTCCCATATGCTGTCTGATTGGCAGGAAAGGAAAAGAACTTGCATTTTGGTGAAGGCAGAAGCTGAGTGGGATGACAGTGAAATCTAGAGTAAAAATCAAGCTGGTCCAAGTGTCCTGCAGGCTGTTAAATACAGTTTAATCAAAGTGCCATTGTTTTTTGCTCAAATAACTTAAATTATTGGAATGCACAATTTTTAATAAGCAAATAAAAAGTATTAAAAACTGAAAAAAATTATAAGCAAAGTTTCCCCTAGTCAAGTGATATTAAAGGGAAATAGTACAATACTCATAATTACAATTTAACACATATACAATATCATGGGTACTCTATTCACATGATATCCTTCGTATTCTTTTATTTTACTGAATGTAAAATAAGAGTAAGGGCACATGTTTTTTATCTGGAATTCCCCTGCTGCAGTCTCTACCACAGAGGACTTAGCTCCTTCCATGATGGGAGTTCCCCGTGACACCAGTTGCTGTGTTATGTTCTGGTGTCAGAGAGAACTAGGGAGTTGTTGGTCACTACACTAAATGCCTCCAGACCGTTTTGAAAAGGATGCCCTCTGCTTTTAAGGACTACTGTGTCTCCTCACTCGCTCCAGCTGTCATGAGAAAAGCAGTCAGGGGTTGTAGGTAAGAACTTAGGCCTGAAAGCCCAGAGACCTCTGCAGCCTTGTCCTGTTGTGACCTCAGGCCATTTGCTTAAATCTCTCAGCCTGAGTGGCCTCACCTATAAAATCAGGAAAGGATCGTGTCTACCTCATGGGCGACTGTGAGGAATGTGTCACGGTGCTCAGTAATGCTCAGGCCGTGTGAGTCATGACTACAGTTCTCCTCATTCTCCAGCCTCGCCTGCCCTTGCTAAATGTGATATCTGTTCTCTGGGCTTGGAAACCAGATATCAAACTTCTCTAAAATACACGTTAAGAAAAAAAATTAAATAGGCTCTGAGCGAAAACCTAAAAGGCTTCTGTATGGCCAAAGCAGCAGTTTTCGACTATTTTCCTCTGCGACGTGTGCAAGACGCTCTTGTGGGCCTAACCAGGGTTGTGTGTAATTTTCCCCAGCTCTCTATTTGAATTAAAAAAAAAAAAAAAAATCAAGATTTGTTCTTATGTCGCAAAGGCAGAGTTGAGAACAGCCAGACTGAAATGTGCGAACTTCAGTAACATTTATTCTGGAGTCTCTGTCTTCTTTGGTTCCTTCCTCATTCCAGATAGGGCTGCTTTCGGGTCGATGAAGCATTCTGTCCCTTTCTGCAGAACCACGTGGGAGGCATCTGTGTCCACCTAGGAGTATTATACTGAGAACCCTTGTCTTGGGTATTTGACATGGTTTCTGGCACAGGGAGAATAATCCTAGCTTTTGGAACATGTTAGAAATAAACTATGTGAACAGTTTTTAGGAAATCCACACAGTGTTATCTTTCTACAAGACCTAATTTTGGCACTTGTCTGTCTAAACACCTTCAATGGCTCCCTGTAAGAATAGGTCTACCCTTCTGAGTTTGGCATCAAGACTTTCCACAGCCTAACCCCACCCCCTTTTAATTTCATCTCTTCCTGCTAAGCCCTATACACCCTACCACCTGACCAAATCACCCATTTCCACACATTCCAGGTACTCTATCTTTTGGCCTTTGTCATTTCCTCTTCTAAATGTTCTTCCTTCAATTTATTAAAAAAACTTATACTCATGTGTTCTTTCAAGACCCAAATCTCTTGAGACTTGGTTCTATTCTTTCCAAATACCCATGAAAAATTAACTACTGCTTCTTCTTCTATCCTCCCACAGAGCTTTATACATGTCCCATGATAGCATAATGACAACATAAACTTTTCTGTGTTTCTGTCAATAACCATGTTGTCTCCAGCACTCACTTAGCTCAATGCTGGACACAGTAGATGCTCATTAAATCTTTGTTAGATGAATAAACAAATAAGTTCATGAATGAGCAGATGACTCTTCCCCCACTAGATTATGAGGAACTCTAGGACAAGGTCCAGTTCATTTTGTATTACTAGCAAATGTTTCTCAACCAAGTCTCACAGAGGTAGGGCCCTTCATTTAACAAGAAGAAAATGAAACCAGAAAAGTCATTTGGATTGCCCAAAATCATGCAGTGAATTAGTGGCACAGACAGGACCAAAACTTGAGTCTTTTTCTCCCTCCTCAGGAAACCTTTTAATAAAAACCACAATCATAATATGGTAAGATAATGTTTATTGAGTATTTACTATGTGCCAGCACTGCACCAAGTCCATTGTAGGCTATCCCACTAACCTCTTACATTAAGTTTAATGATTATCATCATTTATGCATTAAGAAAAATGAGGCTTACAGATGGTAACACACACGAAGTCACAGTAGAGACTGTATCCCGGCTGGCTGACTCCAACGCCCATATTCTTACCCACCAAGCTATGCTCACTTTTATTTATTTTCTAAAACATTTTTTCATCCCTGTACTCATTGTCCCCAATGCCTGTTTAAAATTTGGCACTTAGGAGTCAGTGATGTCCTTTCTTTTTATCCTGCCTGACTTTCTGGACATGTGCACTGGTCAGCCATCTACCAGCTGGCCCAAGAGTTTGTTCTGTTCCAAGCAGACAAGCTCCTTCTACATACTGCATCCTGTACTTCATGGCACTTACCATCATATGTCACGTAGGGTACCTGGAACCCTTGGGCGCTGTTCCCTTCATTGGACTTAAACTGAATCCACAGCTTCTTCGATCTGGAGGTGAAGGCAATGGGGCGTTCATAGGTCTGGCAGGTTTCATATGTTGTCACAGAATTGGATGAAGCTGCCAAGGGAAGTTGGAGGAGGGTAGGGTTTAAGACTCATTACTGAGCAGGGTTGAGGAAACTGAGGCTCAGAAAATTCAGGATGTATGCTCAAGGCCACAGAACTACTAAGAAGTGGAGCTGGGATTCATATCCAGGCAGGCTGGCTGCAGACCCCACTCACTCTAAGCTGCCTCTAAGCTGTGTTGATGGCAGCATCCCTTTATGGACACTAGGTCATGTGTCAGGATGGGAGAAGGTTCCCTCCTGGCTGGATCATGCCCTTTGCCTTGGTCAGTCTCCAAGCCATGAGTTGCTTCCCAGGGGTAGGTAAGTTTACAGAGCCAGCCCTGCATGAGCTTCATTGATTCTCTGTGTCCTCATGGAAGAGCGTCCCCAGTGAGCACAGAGGGGAAGACTGATTTGCAGGAATCCCTGTAGTTCTGAGGCTGAGCAAGCAGCCTCAATGTGTGTTTTTTGTTTCTTGGCAAACTCTAAAAACTCATGACTCATCTCTGTTCTAATACAAGGGTGACATTCTAGGCCTGGTTCTCACATTTAAAACTGGGGAGCATGCCATCAGGCTTTCCTGCTGGTCTCGAAGGGGAGGGGGTAAGGGATAGAACGCACAGGTTTTCCTCATCACCAGGTAGTCTCCACAGTCATCCTCTACGGGCAGGAAGATCTCAGGGACAACAATCAAGATGCGGCGCTTAGGGGGTGGGTTGATGGTCCAGGTACACTCGGTGTTGGCTGGGTAATTGCCAGGGTAGTTTGGGGATTCAATATATCCAGTGAAATCTCCTAGCTCCCCTCCACATCTTCTGTCTGAAAGAGGAAATGCCACAAGTTATGAAAACACAACACAGTTATCACTCTGCCACGGGCACCAGCAGCTGAAGAGAACCACAGCACTGCTACTGCCATCAAGGAGTGGGGTCTGGAAATGACATTACCCCAGGAATGGGTCCACCCTATAGTGCATGAGGTCCCCTCTAGAAGCCCAACTATATCAATTCCCCGCAAAGAGCCTACCTCTCTCAGTTCTAGGCAACATTTTGTCATTAGCTTGAAGGCACTCAAGGTCAGGGGCTAGCATTTATGAAACAAAAGGACAACCTTAGTTTTGGATATTTTATTTACAAAGTCCAAGTGTCAGGGAACCATGACAGAACAGCTTTCAAAATCAGGAGACCAAAGGGATGCCGGGATAGCTCAGCAGGCTGGGTGCTTACCTTGCAACTGCAAGCTCCAGGGATTGAATCCTGGCCCCAGCCTATGCAACCCCATATGCTGAACTGCGGTACAACTGGTAACCTCTGGGATGGTGGTGAAAGTTCTCACCTCTCATGCAGGAGGCCCCAGTTCAGTTCCTGCCCCATGTGGTCCCACATTCACCTGTGTGTCACAACTAATGATGTACAACTTGGAGACTGCTTTTCCCCCATCCCCTTTGCCTTCCCTCAAACAATAAAATGTCTTTTAAAATAATTAGGAAACCAGAGCTTATAGCTCAGTAGAGAATATTTGACCCTTTCCTAGAGATCTTTGATGAAAACATGACAGCTACATTCTTTCACTTTTCTCTCGAGTCAAGACCATGTTTTATTTTTAAGTGGGAAAAAGAATTTGAATTAGCTATCAGTTAGTATGGACAATCACCTTTGGCATAAAAGGCAAGGAGTGAACACACACACAGACATTCTCACACATGCCATATCTTCACACACCTCAGCCATATCTTCATTCATTGAATCTCCCTTCATCCAACAAATGTTATCAAAATCTCTAGGGGTTCAGAAATGAGAAATATACAGTCTTTCTCTCAGGGAGTTTATTGACTAAAGCTGTCAGGTGAATCTATACAAGAAAACGTGTTGAAGGGATTATCTTTTTTCTCTCTAATTTAACTGGGATTTATTATTCCCAATAGAAGCAAATAAACAAGCTTTTCTTCCTAGAAGAGGGAGAAGATAGAACATCCATGGAGTAAAATAAATAAATAAATAAAATAACAAAAACAAACAAACAAAAAACCTGCCTTCAAAGCCTGAGGGCTGAGAACTGGCTACATGGCTCCCAGGGCCAACCAAGGAGCAGAGGGTAGGAGAATAAGGGAACAGATTTTATGTTGGTGTGGGGAAGAATCTTCTAACACTGTGAATGTCCCCAAGTCTAATCTGCCAACAGACTAGGACATCATAACAGGTAGTACACTCCTTGTTATGGCAGGTATTCAAGAAGAGACTAGAGGCCTACTTGTGAAGATATTGTTAAAAGGATGTCATTGGATTCTTTCAGTAAGCGGCCTGAGGTGACCTCTGAAAATGGTTCAGTAGGCACTTCACCCAGAGAACCCCCCAAAATCATGCAAATCAAGAGGTTCAAATCTTCATATTCATTTTAAGAACACTTGTGAAATTTCCCAGGTCATCAAGGGTATGTGTATCTGAAAAACCACCAAGTATCTAAAGGATGTCACTTTACAGAAGCAATGTGTGCCATTCAGTCGTTACAATGGTGGAGTTGGTAGATGTGCTAGATGTGCCCCGGCCAAACAGTGAAGCTGGACCCAGGGATGGTGGCCCAAAAAGAGTGCAGAATTTTTGCTTCACATGCTTAAAAATACAGAGAGTATTGCTGAGCTGAAGGGGTTAGGTGTAGACTCTCTTGTCATCGAGCACATCCAAGTGAACAAAGCTCCCAAGACATGGCACAGGACTCACAGAGCTCACGGAAAGGTTGACCCCTACATGAGCTTCTCCTGCCACAATGAGATGATCCTCACTGAAAAGAGTACATTGTTCCTAAACCAGAAGAGGGGGCTGCACAGAAGAAACTGAAGAAGCACAAACTTACAGCCCGGGAGTAAATTCAGCATCAAATAAAATGCTAATAAAGGTAAAAGCATTAAAAAAAAAGAAGAAAAAAAAAACAAACCACTATGTTAGGATATAAAAGGAAACCAGACAACCTTACAATCATAAAATTCAAATGATTCACTGCCCCCATCAATCCCAAACTCCTATAGTTTGGGGAAGACTCCTTGCTCCCCTACATTGCTGTCTTAATGATATTGAATCAACTATGATCACTTTCAGCCTTTACTAGAGAATTTTACATAATGTTTAAAACAAACAAACAAAAACACCTAACAAGTCATTGAATGCTTTGCTTCCTCGTTCCCATAAAATGCAAATCAAGCTCCTTAGTATGGCATTCTCTTCCTGGTCAGCCTCAGACTACCATGAGCACATTCAATGATCAGATTCAGGGGTGTCTTCCCTCAAAGCTGTTCACTCTTCTGAGGCTGGGCTTCTTCCCAGCTGCTCTGTTGGCATACAGCTCCCTCACCTACTCTCTATCAATCCTCATGTCCTGTAGAAGCTGTTCCTCATCTCTCCAGACAGGCTGAAATGCTCCCTGTGCAATGGCACAGCCTGTGCTGCCAGGGACTTGTTCTGCTTGGAGAGCCTGGCCCACAGCCATCGCCATACAATGCCGCCTGAAGAGGGATGAACTGAACTTTTGCCTCTGGGAGGAAATTACGGTGAGTAGGACCTGTAAATGTGCCTGGAAAAATAGTCAGGACCAATAAAGGTCTACCTGGGGGTCAAGTCCTGCTCTCCTTCAGTGATGGTCTGTAGAGCCGTGAGCTGGGCTAACAACATACATGTACATGGTTCTGAATGAACCTGAGAACACACATATACACACCCCACCCCCAGATGAGCCCAGGCCCCTGCCCTCCCAATCAGGACTGTGAAAGCCTTCGAGAAAGACCTACCTTTACACTGCGTTATGTTTGTGGAGCCATCAAAGTCAGTCGTGGTATTTCCTGGACAAGAAACACAATTATTTTTTCCAAATTCAGACTGATATGTTCCTGCTGGGCACCGAATACATCGGTGAGTGGTGGTGTTGTAGAAGTGTCCAGGTGAGCACTGAACTGTGGGGACAGGGGAGGGTGGAGGAAAAAAAATAAAACTTGTATTTTCATCCAGTGCAACATAAAAGGCTTCACAGTTCGTGAAATAAATTTTTATCCCAAATGAAGTACTGCTTTCCTACTAATCTGGGGCAAATCAACACTTAACTTCTCTAAATAGCTAGCTTGGGTAGGACTTGAGACTCATATTGCTGAGAAGAATGCAAAGGGAACAAAGTATAGCTGTATCTTCAAGGAGTTTTTATGGTCCATGCAGTCAGGCACAAATAATCACAACTTGAGTCTTCACGCAGAGCATGTTTGTGAGTATTGAGAGCATAGAACTGACACAGGGCACGAAGTTGGGCTTCTATAATAGGCAGCAGGAATGGGGCTCTGGAGAAGGGGTAAGACATATCAGGGGGCCAAGGGAGCACAGTTCTCAGTAAGAGCAATGAGGTGGAGGAAGGCTAGGGGGAAGGAGCTGAGGAGTCAGTGCACACCTGTACTTCTCTCCCTGGTTGTCCCTCCAGTCAGCCCTGTCTACAGGGGCCCAGGGGGCTAAGGGAAGACCATGTCTAAGGAGTTCGCATGCTTCCTGCACATCCTGCAAAGGTGGATGGGCAGGACCTGACCTCCCAGCCACTGAGGCACCACAAAAGGGCACCTCGGGCTGGGCTTGATCGGAGCTTAGTCAGACTCCGATGGCTCTTAAAAGGGAAATTTAGTTCTGGACAAAGCAAACTGGCACGTCCTTACCTCTGGTCTCACAGTCCTGAAAGGAAGTGGCTCCCAGTTGCTTGGTGGGAAGGCCTCCTCCACAGGAGAAGCAGGAAGTACGGCCGACTTCTGGCTGGAATGTGCCCAGGGCACAGAGCTGGCAGGGTGCAAAGCCATCCACAGAATATTCACCAGGTTGGCAAAGACCTGGGGGAACAATGACCCTAGATGAGCAAGGCCCCCAAGGCAGAGACCCTTTTCCATTTCTCTGCAGATGAGATCAGACTTTGGTCAGGCCTGTCACCCTGTCCTGACCTCTGCTGCCACCTCAGTGTCCTTCCCTGCTGCTCACCCCAAAAGGTGGCATGTGAGTATCTGATATTTGCACACAGAGCTACACAGCACAGTGCAAAGATGGAGACTAAAGCGTTGACTGTTTCCCAAGTATGAAGCAGGCCTAGGTGTGCTTCAGGCTTGGGACCGCATGGAGCCCAGGCAGCCCCTTCAATGCAGGAGCCCCTACATAGAGGGTTCTCGGCTCTCAAATCAGTTTAGTTATTTGTCCCAGAAGTATACCCTCACCCAGCTGATTACATCCTAGTGATATGAAGGCTCTTCCAGTCATGGGACTGGAAGAGTGTCCCCTCTTTTACCAATTATATCTACTAAGTTACATTTCCTTACCCTGAGGTGTGCCCTGGCCTTCCCCAATTAGTCTGTTAAATCCAAGCACCCCAATTCATATTGACAGGGGGACCCTTAGGAATTAGCTTGTCATTGGCAAAAAGCTATAAAAATCTGTTGTCTCTTTTATTTCTAATCATCTCTCCTCAATTGATTTTCATTATCTTCTTTGTACCCGTAAGTTATAATGGCATTTAACAAACACATACCCAAAGTGGGAATCAGACCTGGCTTCTGATTCCAAATCTTCCACTCCTTGGCTGTGTGACCTTGAGAGTCATGTTAACACTATAAAGTTGTTATAGTGATACAACAACCACATGAAAAGTTTACATAATACATTTAGCATGATGTCTGTCATAGAGATAAGTGTTCAGTAAATGTTAGCTATTACTATTATTATTACTAATATTCTTATTACTATAAATATATCTTAATAAAGTCACATACAAGTGTGAACAGATGCCCATCCACTTTGCAGTTAGTGTTAGGATTTCATAAGAACCCAGAGACATGATAGGAGTCACACTCATTCTGAGGATCTGGTTTTTAAACCAGAAAAGGTTCTGAGTTGAGTTTGGAGTCATTTAGGCAGGAATTCAAGCTGGCTCTGGGAGTCACTGGAAGAAGAGGCAGGAGGACATCACCCACAAAATGCCATGTCAGATCACACCTTCCCTTTGAGCCCACAAAGTCAATACAGGTGGTTCTTCTTCCATTTAATGAAAGGAAGACATTTGCTAATAAAATAGAAAAGAAGCCCACTGAACCTAAGTGAGTTTGGTTCCAAAGTTAACATTGTATGAGATATAATAAAAAAACTCTTCACAGAGTTATTTTTCCTTTTTTTAAAAAGATTTATTGTTATTGTTTTTGACAGAGAAAGAGAAGGGAGGGCCCAGAGCACTCTCCATAGTTGCACATCATCAGTTTTTCTACATAGTTTCATTCCACAGGTGGGGGTAGGGCTGTGCAGGGCAGGAACTGGGCCGGAGTCTTGCCCAGGTGAGAACAGAACTGGGGGGCACACCTCAGTTTAGCATGGGCTGGGGCCGGGACTCGATCCTCGGACCCCGCAGCTACAAGATGAGTGCTCAACTCGCTAAGCCATCCTGGCATCTCCCCAGAGTTGTTGTTTTTTTAAACAAAATAACCAAATAGATACTTTTAAAAAACCAATACAAGGAATGCTGGGATGGCTCAATGGGTTAAGAGCTCACTTCGCAGCCCCAAGGTCCAAGGATTGAGTCCCGGCCCCGGCCCGTACTGACCCACATGTTATACTGGGCTGTGGCCCCAGTTCAGTTCTCACTGGGGCAAGCTTCCCACATGGGAGGTCCCCGGTTCAGCTCCAGCTTGCAGGGGTGCACCTCCCATGTGGGAGGCCCCACCTAGTTCCTGCCCAATGAAGCCCCCGCCCACCTGTGTGGAACAAAACCATGTCAAAAAACCGATGACGTATAACTATGGAGACTGCTCTGGGCCCTCCTCCTTCTCTCTGTATCTCTGTCTCTGTCCCTCTGTCAAAACCAATAAAATTAATCTTTTTAAAATTTCAATACATTATAAATTTAAGATCAAAGCTGATAAAATAATCAGAATTGCTTTCTCCATTCTGACACTTTTGATAGTCCCTATGTACTGGCAGATCACTCAGGTCTCAGGGTATATTTATTTATAGTGGATAAAGCATGCAATTGCCACCATTACACTTTTTTCTGCTGATGTATTTTATCAGACTGTTATCTATTTATTCAAGTGAGCGATACCCAGCATGTGGCTGGCACTGAGTTAGCCACTGGAGAGCCAGTAAAACTCAACATGGCCCCTGCTTGTAGGAAGCCCATGGCACAGTGTGCACTGTCTGTATTGAAAGACACTTATGCCTTCTATCTAAATAATGATACTGGAGACTGGAGGAGTAAGAAGGAGCAGGTGGAATCCTTACCTCCACATTCAGACACATTCCAAGCTTCTGAGGTCTTTATGGCCCCAGGATTTTCTGGTCTTGAGCACGGTTCACATGTATTTTGTCCTTCCTCATTTTGGAAGGTTCCATTTGGACATAAAATGCAGCGTTCTTGTGCTCCATCATAATTTGTCCCAGCCCTGCAACTGACTAGCCAGAGGGGGAAAGGATCTGGTCAATGAGGGGACAGAGGCCAAGGAGAGGCAATGTGAATGCTAGAGATGAAGGTACACAGATGGCATTGACCCCACACATCCCATGCAAACACCCTGAATACAGAACGTACAGCTCCTCTGGATTCTCTGTGCATACCCCCTCTGCCATGATCCCTGTCACCCACTGTTAGAGGCATTAACAGGTCTTCTAGACCATGAGCTCCTTGGGAGCAGGGGTCACAACCATCCTAATTGTTTCTGAACACAAATACTTAACGACTCTCCCTACTTCACAGTGCTGCCAGAAGAATTACAAAGGTCAAAACCATTCCCTGAACATAAGTCTAGCAAGGAAAGAACAGAGAGAAAGTTGCTTTTAATTCTGGCTTTATATCCTGGAAGCCTTCCTAGAGGAGGCCACATTTGTGTCAGGCCTTGAGGGATAAGTAGAATCTCCCCAGGTAGGAAAGAGGGCAGGTTGTAAAGATTCATGCATGACATACAGGAGGAAAGTTTGGGGATAGATTAAAAAAGTTCTTAAATGCTGGGAATTTCAATTTTTATTCTTCAGGTAAAGGAGCTGTTGAAAGGAGAGGAATACGACCACTGTGTTATAAAAAGCTCACTCTCTGGTAGCTGTGGGGAGAGTGGTCTCAAGGGTCTTACAGATAAGCTCTCCCAAATATCATACTTCATATGTGTAATACAATCAATGTGTTACAAAGAGTAAACCTGGGTCAACACCTCCTGAAAGAATAAACAAGGAAATAAATAAACTATGCTTCTGATTATATTTCTGGTGTTCTTAGTTAAATGTAGATTTATATCTTATTTTAGGATATGAATATAAAGTAAATATACTGAACTCAGTTCCCTAGTATAATATTCAAATATCATCATCATAACTATCAAAACAACCTAATGGCTAACATTTGTTGAGTACTTACAATGTACTAGACACCATGCCAAAAGTTGTACATACATCATGTAATTTATTACTAAAAACAACTCTAAGGAGCTAGGTACTATTATTAGCTCCATTTTACAGAAACAGAGACTTAGGAATGTTAAATAATTTGGCCAACTTACCACAGCTAGCCTAGGAAACACACCTACGGTGAGACCAAGAGCTTTGAGTTTAAGGGAGCAAAAGATCATTTAACAAAAATGCACAATGAATCACAATTCAAGACTTTGCCAAGGATTCTCTATGGGACACTAGGGAAGCTTTGACTAGGATAAGCACATTCTCTTTTACACTTAAGATAGCAAGACATAGAAAACAAAATATCACAGGATAAAATTAGCTATTATATCTCTTGAATGTCTATAAGAGGAAATATCTATTTTTATCACATCCAACAAATGCTATCTGTATATGCACACTTTTAGGGTTAAACATGGCAAAGTTCTTTATTACCAGTAATAAAAAATGTCTTTTTATTATTTGCTCCTTAAGTTTTTAAAAATAAGACTTTTAAAAAATCATAGTAAGGGGTATGCTGGGATAGCTCAGCAGTTGAGCACTTGCCTCACAATCAAGAGGACAGGGGTTCAATTCCCGGCCCCGACCCTGCAACCCCTTATGCTGAACTGTGGCACAACTGGTAACAACTGGGATGGCTACACAGTAAAGGTTCTCACCTCCCATGTAGAAAGCCCCTGGTTCAGTTCCCAACCCACACAGTCCCACATCCGCCTATGAGGAATGAAACCATGTCACACCTAATGATGTATAACTATGGAGGCTGCTCTGGGTCCTCCCCGCCTTCTCTCTCTCTCTCACCTTCTCCCAAAAGCAATAAATTAAAATTTAAAAAAATTATAGTAAGTCAAAATTTGCCATTCAAATATTAATTGGTCTACTCTAAAGTTTATCTTAATATGTTTTTATATTGTTTGGATTTTCTTTTATAATATCCACATGTCCTTTTTATTTACTTTTATGATTTAAAAAAAAATTAAGGGTGAACCAAACTCTTGGCAAACAACATTATAATGAGTATGATGCACAGGTCTGTGGCAGACAAAGCCTATAATTCCAGATTTATTCTCTAATCAAGTTTGTCCAACCCTCAGCCCCCGGACCACATGCAGCCCAAGATGGCTTTGAATGCAGCCCAACACAAATTCATAAACTTTCTTAAAACATTATGAGGTTTTATTTTGCGATTTTCTTTTTTTTCTTTAGCTCATCAGCTATCGTTAGTGTTAGTGTATCTTATGTGTGGCCCTAGATAATTCTTTTACCAATGAGGCCCAGGAAAGCTAAAATATTGGATACCCCTGATCTAAATGTAGCCCTACTGGATAATGGTTTCCATAATTACTCTGATTTAAGCTCATCTCCCCTGAAAAGCTAGACTAAATATGTACTAGGAAACTCACAGCTTTTTATCTTGTGTCCCACCTGACCATCCCAGTGGCTACATTAGGCCAGTATATGAGAGTATAATCCCTTCATGGCTCTAACTAGCCAACTGCCATAAAGACTGGCAGAAAGTAACTAAAACCTAGTCTGTCTAGAACCCCTCTAGCGAAATCACTTCCATTTGGGGAATAACTGTTTTCACAACACTTGTTCACATAAAGGGAAAGTGCCCATATGATGGCAATGATTTCAACAGCTTCCACTAATTATAACTTAGAGTCATACCAGCATGTCTGTTCTATCTTAGTTCTTCTGGAAAAAAATGGATCCCCCTGTGGGTGGACAACAATGGACCCAGTTCTCACTGAAAAGAGTAACTAAATGGGCTCCTGCTGCTTTGGGTGTCCATTATTCCCTAGAACTATTTAAGCCCCACTCCCACCCCCAAAGCCTTTTCAAGATTACATTTTGAGAAGCTTCACAATATTCCACATCTGTTACAATTTCTCAACTGAGCAAAGGACCAAGAAATGCCCTTGGGCTGCCTTGTGGATAAAAGAGCACCAGCTCTTTTTTTCTCACAGTGAAAGACCTGCTTCACATCAACAAACTCATATTGTCATTCACAGTTCCCATCTTCCTTCCAGAAAGACCTACAAAAACAATTCATGCCAAGCACCTTCCACATTAATCTGTTTCTTTCACAAGGTAAAAATGAGCTAAACACTAAAAAGCTATTTTGAAGTGTCATGAAGGACGCCTGAAAACAGCTCTTTGCAAATGTGCTGAAGATCTGGCCTGAAGAGACCTCAATCACACGTTCCAGTTGGTTCTATTTTCTCCCAGAGCAGCCAGCTTGTTTTAAGGCCCCAGACAAAGGAGTCAACTGCCCCCAGAATACTTCAGGATCACAACAAAGCTTTTGTGTGTCTTCAGTGACCATTAAAATCCCATTCTCAAATCCCACACAGCTGTTTTCACCCCCTCTTTAAAAAAATACAACACACACACAAGAAAGCTTTTCTGATGCAAAAGGGAGAGACCAGCCAGACCAGGATTAATGGTGACAAAGACCTGAAGGCTCACCCTCTTTTCAACACTTCGGCCTTTGAGTATTTCAGGCTATGGACAAACACTATGGTCTCTCTGTGGCTAAGATGGTGAACCTAATAAAAGAGGTCATTCTCTAGCATCTGACCATTTTCTTAAGAATCACGTCTTGACTTCTGAAGGAGAGCCACAAGCAGCCCACATGGATTCCCAGGGTGTCCTGAAGCTGTGCTTTGTCATAGCTCAGGGGTGATGGTGCTCTAGGCCAGGGATTCCTAACCCTGTGCCCGCGGGCGCGATTTGTGTGTGCCCACCATTATTTGACTGCATCAGAAGTTTTTCATAAACACTAAGTAAAACTATAATTTATTTTTATACATTTGTTAGAATTTTAAAATATTGTTTGAGTATCTACACAGGTTTATTATATTCGTTGGTATGTTTGCGATATCGTATGTATAAGTGTTTCCCTAGCTTTCGCCTTTGTACATGTCGCGTCTTGTTTAGCCGCT